>JADDOH010011609.1:0-43789 GCA_016648135.1 Agrypnia vestita
GTCAAGATGACAATGCGGGGAAACGAAATCGTTCTCGAATTCATCGAGCTGTATCGATCGAAGATCGCATAGAATGTCCGTCCTTCTTTCTCTTTGCAGTTAATAATTTCGCATTCTCCTCTTTTTTCTCCTCTTACTTTTCGATAAACTTATTAACATAAACAAATACGCGGCTATCAACATAACCTCATATTTCCGTGACGTCTGGAAAACAATAATTATTTGCAAAAAGGACCTTGTTTTTAATAATATTCAATTTACTACAGTAAAACCTCGTTAATTTGTAATTGCGACCCAAAAAACATTTCGAATTGCGCGGAACCCCGTTTTCGTCAAATGTGATACCGCAGCTGTCATCCATAACCTCACCGGATGACATTTCCGCGACAAGATATGCGAGTCCCGGTGTGTACACGTCAATTGACCGCGTCATTGTCCCCGAAACATGAGCGTAGATGTTGATGCGACATGCCGAGTGGAATGTTTCGCGATTTGTCCCCTAGTGAATACATGGCTTTATTCTCGGCCTGGAGTTGAGACATTCGGAGGTCCTCGCGGCGCAGCCTTCGAGCCTCGTGACGTCGTAATTTAATGTTTCACCGCAATTATGCGGGGGATATATAAATTATTGAAATATGTTTGTTCGGGTACATCTTTCTTTTTTGTTTCACTCTTCAGCGAGGAAATTATGCGATGAATAAAAGGCGACTACTAGGCGGTGTAACCTTTTGCACTGCAGACTATGTTTGGTGTGACGTACCAGCAACTCCAGCACATTTTATGCAAATTCGAGCAAAACTGTTAATAGTTAACTAAAATCAGTGGACACGAATTGGATTGAAGCACTATTCTGTTTATAAAGTAAATTATTGTGCTAAACTTATAAAAGTGTTAGGAAAAAATTAATGATGATTTTTCAAATAAATTAACGTTACAAAAAATTTAAAACTTCCGTCATTATTGACGGGTCATTTATAGTAATTTTTTTCATAAAATAATACATAATATTGAGAACACATAATATGACATTACACAGCATTTAATTTCAACATTGCAGCAACCAGATTTCCATCTTTAAACACCTGTAATTATATGTCAGTACGACTGCAACCATATACTTTGATACAGAAATGACTAATATTATTTTAATGGCGCCTGGTTATGAGGGCATGCCCATGCTCACAGCAATATTACATACGTAATTTGTTTAGGGCAGGATGGGTAAATCAGTATTTAAAAAAAGTCTTTAAATATTTTACAAAAATAAATATGCATTTATTTATCTGCATGCATTTTTAAATAATCTCAATGAAAAAAATGTTTTTCAATTTCAAAAAATATGTTTCTTTACTCTGTTAATTATAAAATTATTTATTTCTTGTCAACGAATAATACAGACAAATAAGAGACATGAAAGATTTTTGCGGTGAAGTAAATCTCTTAAAAATATCTGTTATCTCCCGTCATTATTAACGTACGATTCATAGGCATATTTAAATAATTAATATTTGGTGGCATAGTGTAAACATGGTAACCCATGCATACCTTTGTGTTCATAAATTTAGACGTAACCCGTTAAAAAATTATCATCAATTAAAAAATATGTAGATTAAACTACAAACTTGGTTCATAGAAAAAGTTAGTTTAAAGCATACATTTTTACGAATACGATTACATAGCACAGAAAGAACACTATAAACCAAGTTGATACAACTTACCCTAAGCACTAAATTAAGCTAAAAAATAGCACTAACGTACCTAAACTTTGTAATGCACATACGTCGAGTTATTTTCGCTTTCATTTCTTTCTTTTCGTTTTCTAATTTTTTCAAGTTTCTTTCTAGGTTAGAGGTTTCGTTTATAGTTTCAAGACGGTCAATCCTTCTCATCTTCAGGTGTTGTTAATCACTACATTAATTACAGCAACTGATTCTAAGAGGGACTGCTCCCCTCGAATCTATAGTAATAATAAAATATCTCAATGTGTGTGTACTACAAATTTTATATTAGTATAAATAAAAATAATCATACTAAAAAGTAACTGCCACATCCTATTATAAAGAACCAAAAAGTAACTGCCATATCCTATTATAAAGCACCAAAAAGTTACTGCCATATCAATCAAGAATACGCAGACCGTTGAACTGTAAGACAATTACCAAAAGGTATTTAATTTTGAAACTGTAATATTTGACGTACAACATTTAAAATAAAATTGCTATAACCCGTTAAAAATGACGGAACATTGGTTCGCGTCTTTGCTATTTTTATTATTTTTTTTAGTGTATATTTTTAATTTTTTATGTTTTATATATATTTTATAATATATTTATAGTATATTTTTAGCGGTTCAAGGAGAGATGGTCATAGCAACATGCGTAGAATGGACGGTTCGAGTTTGCTGGCCCGGGGTTCAACCCCCAGCTCCCAACTTTTGTTATTTTAGCCGTAAATTCGAACAAAATTATGGACAGACAGACAGACAGACAGACAAACAGACAGACAGACGGGCGAACGGACAGACGGACAGAAAACGAAATTATTATGTTTTATTACTCAGACAGATTAAATATTTCATTTTCGTTTCCATCGTCATGTGATCTACGATGAATTCAGTCTATCTGTATGTACTAAATGTGGAAGTTTATAATGTAAAGATACCTACACCCTTACATTATAAACATCCACTTTAAATTTTATTTACAATCTATGTAACACTTGCGTTAAAGATATGCTTTCCACGAGTGCTTTGCTAATTTTGTTAATATTATACGCGGAAGTAGGAAAATGTCAACATATTTTTTATTGTAATTTTATCATTATTATATTCAAATATTTACTGACAATATAAGTTGGAGATGAATGACCACAGAATTATTATATTCAAATATAATTTCTATTAAAAATTAAATATCATTTTTATAGAGCATGCAGCAGGTGTCAACCTTTGATAAAAGTTCAGCCTTATTTATCTTTATCAGACTGCATTGCTGGACTTTTATCTGTGTTAACTAGGCAATTTTTTTCTGCTGTTTAAGTGTCCATTAACGAACATATTGATAGTATATTAAATGTGTAGAATATATATATTTTTTTATTGAAGTGTTATTATTTGGTTTAGTTAAATTAGGAATATCATATGTTTGGTCCGAATCAGAATTACATTTTTTTTAGTGTAAATAAGATGTGTGAAGTTAAATACATAAATCTTTCCCTTCCGTGAACACGGAATACGTGTCACATCAATATTCTTACTATTTTCAAACTAAGCTAAACGCTGAAAATAGGACTAACTTGCTGGTATGGAGTGAGATTTGAACCCGCGACCTTTGGATCACAAGGTGAGAGTCCTAACCACAAGACCAACAAGCTACTCATGGTTAGTTTAAGTTAAAATTTTCACTAAAAGTGGAAACATTTCTTCAAAATATTTTATCATATTTTTCTTAGAAATTATTGAAGCATTTTTTTTTTCACATTTTCTTTGGAAATTATTGAAGCTTTTAATTCGTATTTTATTTACAAATTAATGAAGCACTGGCCCTTAACACCAACAACACCGCATGCAGAGTTGCGTGTTATGGTATTTAATAACGAAGGTGATAAGCAACGTGGTTATTACGCACCATAGCTCTGCTAAACAATTTAATCGTATATATTTTTAACATCACTGTATGTTTGCGTGGTCAGCTCGTAAATATAAGTCGTGGCCTGGCAGGTGATTGCACGACTCGAATCAATTAATCTTCCGGAATATAAATCCAGGTCCGGATTTCAAAATAAATTAATCTTTGTAGGCCCACATTCATATTCAAGGGGAACGCAAAAATACATTACTATAGAATATAAGTTCGTTTTCTCTCACGTTAATATAAGAATTTGGAAATATAATTATTACCATACACGTACATGGAATTCGTTTAATTAATTAAACGGTAATCATAAATTAAGATAAATTAGATAGTTTGTTATCATATCTCGACACAAAATAGACGTGCTTATGCAGGGTTATTTAGAAAACATTAAAAATCTCGCAGGAATATATTTCTGTCTTGATTATGGATCGAAAATGTAGCCATGACCGTATATTAATGGTTATGGAGTTATGCAACATGAAAGTTTGCATTTTTTTTTAAATATTTCTGATTTATTTTTTACAAATCGTTAACATAATAATTACAGTAACTTATATCGATTACAATAAATTCATTTGTTTCAATGCAAGTTAAATGAAATGATAAAGAACATACAGAAATTCCAATTGGAATGTTTTATAATTGGAATAAGAAAGTTTTTATTAATTTATTTCAATTGTATTAAAGGAAATGAATAATTTATATTCGATATAAGTTGCTGTAATGATACTCCAACTTTTTACAAAAAATATGGCAGGAATATAATCTTGCAAGTTTATTAATGTTTTCCAAATAACTCTGTATATGTATTCTATGAAATAATCCAAGAATATGGTCCCGTTGTTCATACAATGAAAATAAGTATTTCACTATGTAATTTAATGTCCTGTTAATTTAATCTAACTAAAATAATCGTAAACTAAATTAAACAAACCAAACCTAATAACCTTACCTAACCAAACCAAATCTAATAACCTAACCTAACCTCATATATTGCCTACGAAATGTTAAAATATGCAGTGCATTTTCCGAAACTTTAAAGTGTAATATCTTATTTAATACTTACTTTTTAAACGTAAATTATCTTTCATTTTGTTATTAGCACATTCAGTAATATAGTGAAATAATCAATTTCGTATACGCATTGGGACCATTATATTGGATTTAGCCAAAAAAATACGTGATATTAAACAGCAATTCTTTCTCGAACTCAATTTATATATTGTGGTGGTTATTTTTCGTTTTGAAGCAGTACCTTCTGGAGTTCATAATTAAAAGTACAAGATTGTCTGTGAAGAAGGTAAGGTTTTGTCTGTTTATGTTTTGTTGTTATAGTATCAATACATTTATGTATTCACATATCGTAGACTTTTTATCGTAATCGTGAAAAACATATCCATAGTCGTTGATCACGGTTTTGATAAAAATGTAGGACTTTCTATTTTACTCATAAATAATTTTGGTCTGAAATTGAATTATTTAGAATCATTAGAAATTAGTAAAGCATGCAATAGTCAACAAAATATTATTAATAATCAATTGAATTTGACTACTAACCCAATTTTAAAAATTTTTCCAATAATTGCGAGTAATCAAGAACTTCAGTAATAATATTTTTTTAAATAATTTTTCAAATAATTTGGAAAAACAAGGAACAAAAGACATTTTATTCGAATTTTTTGAGAGTTATACAGCACCCTGATGATGGAATGGTAATTTCTGAAACATGTTAGTGAAAAAAAACTCACATAAAAGTAGATATATCATCATCATCATCATCACTCTTGGCACTACAACCGTTGGTGGGTCTTGGCCTCCTCAATAATTGACCTCCACTCATCTCGGTCTAGTGCCAGCTCTCTCCAGTTTCGAAGCTCTAAGGCAGAGATATCTTTGAGGACGTTGTCACTCCATCTTAATTTTGGTCTTCCTAAGCTCCTTCGCCCTATTGGCCTTGAGTTCAGCAGGGACTTTGATGCTTGATGCTCGGACATTCTCTCCACATGACCCAGCCACCGAAGTCTTCCCAGTTTTATAAATTTTGTGACGTTTGGCTCCTTAAATAGAGTATAGAGCTCATTGTTGTAACGTCTGCGCCAAAGTCCATTTTCTAGAACCGGTCAGAAGATACGCCTAAAAATTTTCCTTTCAAAAACGTCCAGTGCTCGCTCATTCCTCTTAGTTAGTACCCACGTCTCAGCTGCTTACGTGAGCACTGGCCTAATAAGCGTTTTATACATATATAAGTAGATATATACAAATAAAATAATCAATATTTTTCAAAAATGTCAATCTACAATGTTGCTCAATCAATTGAAAAAAAAATATATTATTTAACTGTGGAACTATACAATTTTTCTACCGACGCCGACGCGTCATTAAACTATGATATTATCTGCAAATAGAAACAAAAAGGAGACGAATACAGGATGTCCTCATCCCCTCACAGACCTTCATTAAGTTATCCCTACCCGAGTGTGCGTGAAAAATAAATAAATAAAATAATCCTAATTCAACGCGGCCCCTAGTTTTGTTCTAAGTAACATTTTAATGTTGCCCAACATAATTTTCAACACCGTGCAATCATTATTCACGAAAATTGTATAGGTAACTAAAAACGTGGTAATGACAGGTGGAACCAGGGCTGCTTGGTGTATTCAATATTTGTAATATTAATAATTATTATAAATATTTTAACACTTAGCACACATTGACTCAATTTTAATTTTATTAGGTTGGAAGAAGAAAAATAAATGACGTCTAATAGCATATTCCTATCTGATATAATATTATCTTTTGAAATGACAAGTGGTGATGTATACATCTTTATAATCATTGTCATTACCGTCACTGTCATCATTGTCACCATCTTCATCATCGTCCTCATCAACATCACCGTCGTCATTGTCTGTTAAGTATGTGATATATAGATAATTTAGGACAGAAAACTTAAATGCGATGATGTATTAACCGTTCCATAATTTTTTAACACAAAACTCACGAGATATATAAGTTTTATAGTTCTCTAGTTCTTGGGAGCAGAAGAGTTCATGGAATACGAAAGACATTCTGGCTGAAAAACTTAATGGTTCTGGAAATCCATGGTCCAACTAAAAGTAACCGGACTAGAAGGAGAAGAAGTTATGGTGAAAATTTTTCTATGAGTTGCAGATGAAACCAATAATGCTGAATGAATCAGCATAGTCAATTCAAAATAGCATAATTTCGTGATAGGTGTTTGTGTTACACCACCATCGAAATATAGCTTCCGAAACAACAACAATCAGAAAATTAAAGCTCGTGTTGAGTTTTCAGAGACAATTGATCAGAATATCCTAGACAGTTGTTTGAATTCTGACAGAGTTGAAAATTAAAGAAGATGATGATCAAGAAGAATAAATGTAACTAGGATGTTTTATTCTTGAAAAATTAATATAATAATTTCTTCAAAAATAGCGAAATGACTTTGTCATAAAATTATTATAATTAATAATAAAACAAAAGCGCAAACCACTATTTACAATAAACAACATGTTTCTAAGCCAATGGATGCTCCACTAAAAAATTAAAATTGTTACATAATAGTATTTACAAAATCAAAAATAAAAAATAAATTTAAGGGAGTTGTGTAACTATTCAGAAACTATTGTGAAAACAAATTTGAATAATAATTGTTTGCGAAAATGATTAAGTTATTTATAATATTTAGTTTGTTTTTCAAAATTTTTCTTATTTATTTAACTTTTATTATTTGTATGTGAAAATTATAAACTTTTGTAAATATCAAAAGCATGGCTAGTTTCCGAAACACAATTGGCAAATTCAGAATACGTATTAATATTTAAACATCTAAAGTGTGCTGCCTAATTTTAAGATTTTTACTTCTAATTTTCATTTTAAATATACCTACATTGTATATTGACGAAAGAACTACTGGCCCCAAAACATGTTGATTATTTAATAAGTAGTGATTTCATACAAGGTATTTTCTTTATATTAATATAAATTAATTTTTTGGACAGCCCTGTTTCATGACGTCATAACAAGTCGGTTAACGGGCGGGTTTTCTTTGAGGAAATTACAGTTTATAATTTGGCTTGTGAAATTGTTGGGCCAAATGGAATCATCTGTTTAGGTAAGTGGGTAAACATAGGCCTTAATAAGGAATTTTTCAATGGAAATTATAGCGTGGGACTTAAGTATATGCTTCGATTGGGAGGACTGATTATTACATCTATTTTGTTACTTTCCGGCGGTAATAGAAACCGAACTAGTTAGAAAATATTACAGTACTTTAAAGGTTAAATTGTAGACCAACGTTCGGTCTAACCGACGACTGATTCTATTTTGTCTATTTTTTTTACCAAAATATATGTGTTTATAAATATTACAATGTAAAATTTCGCGTTACAGATTTTTAATATGTTCTTATTACCATATAATCAGCGTGAAAAATTGTTGGCCTGGAAATATTGCTGTAAACTGTAATTTACATAATTTATGTTTCTAGGCATATCATAATTTTTTTTTACATATCTACGTGCTTATCTATTTAATCGTTTGTATTAAATTGAACAACAAATTTTATATCCATGTATTATAATATAAAAAATTCACTAGGTCTAGAGACATAATATTAAATAAATATAATTAATTACAATTTTTTTTTTTAAATATTTATAAAATGGATTTCAAAATAGTCATACCAGTTATCTAACTAACTTAATTTTTGTGATGAGCTAGAGGGTACAGCCACAATTTAACTAGCAAATACGATAAGTGATTAAATATATTATTACTTAGTCGATTTTATTTTAATGCTACTCAATCATTTAGATTTGATCTGGTGATATTAATAAGGATTAATAAGGAAGGAGCTGACGTGGAGTGTGAAGCCCAAGATAAGAAAAGTTGGAACCTTTTATGCGTTGCAGGGACCCCGACCTAATGATAAGGGGTAGAAGAAGAAGACAGAAATAAGGGTTTGCAATATTACATACACAACAAAGGATAACAGATAACAGAACAAATTAACAGTGTAAACAGCTAATTAAATATCTATACCTATAAAACTCAATGTCTGTCTGTCTGTCTGTTCCCTATACAAATCCACACCGTTTGTCCGATTCGATTCAAATTTTGCATACTTAAGCTTTGGGAGCCGGCGGGTAACATGGACAACATTTCCTCCATATCTCATACCCATTCCTCTCCCCCTGATATATTTTTGATGTAAATCTGTACCGTTTGACCGATAGGACTCAAAATTTTGAAACTTATTCTATAGGACTCAGCGGGTATAGTAGTTGGCAAACATCTTGAAATTTTACGGCGTGGTGGGGGGAAGTTTGCGCATATACCATTCCACCAAAGGGACCCAAATGTTGTCTTCTGCGCATTCCCCCACTACGCCAAAGAATTTCAAGAAGTTTGCCGGCAACTGTAATATAGGCGATATTTCCCCCTATTCTCATACCCCTTCCCTCCCCCTGACATATTTTCGATGCAAATCTGTACCGTTTGACCGATCGGACTCAAAATTTGGAAAATTATTCTTAAGGACTCAGCGGGTAACATGTGCGACATTTCCTCCCTATTATTTTAACCCTTCCCCTCCCCTGATATATTTTTCAAGAAAATCTGTACGTTCGACCGATCGGACTCAAAATTTGCAAAATTATTCTTTAGGACTCGGCGAATAACATTGGTGACATTTCCCCCTATTCTTTTACCCCTTCCCCTCCTCCTGATATATTTTCGATGCAAATCTATACCTTTTGAATCGAACCTTTGTTTACTTTCACAAATTTATTTTAAACTTAATCCTTAACCCGTGCAACGCCGGGGTATAAGCAACAGTTAGTTATAAATAAAGAGATCTTTTTTGCGAATAGTTACCATCTAAATCTGTTTTCACATTAGTTTTAAATTAGTTATTCTTCTCCCATATTGTATTTATTAATGTCTATGCCTCGAATTTTAATTGTTAGTAAAATCTGTGTCCTAATAAGGGACCATTGGCCTAGCATTAACATGTTGATAATTCAGTAAATAAGTAGTTTATTCAAAGTGTTTTCTTGTTAATTAAATCAAAATAATTTTCGTTACATCTGACTGGAGAGACCCTAGGTCGCCTGTTGAGACCACTGTATGTCAATTCTAACAAGAAAGCGGAAAGATGAACGAATTAAAAAAATATCACCGACACGAAATATTTATGAATTTGAAATTAACTTTAATTAATTTGGACGCCGACAAAAAGCTGCAAAAGAACTGTTATTGTTGTCTTACATGACAAAGAATATCGGTTTGCAATAAAAAATATCAATAATGATAATGTACTCGCGACACGTATATAATTTTCTGTTAAATAATCTATAATATATTCAAATCGTGTGCAAATTTTGACATTTGTATAATTATATCGTGTTGAAATAATGTTTCAAAAACAAATAATGTTTCAATCACTCGGTGTTTGACAGTACAACAGCTAATATTAAATACAATAGGTGAGTGGGTTTAATACAAACCAAAATATTATATCTACAGGTTGCTTTATTTTTATTTTGAAATTAAATCTAATACTTAAATGTAAGGTTTTAGGTGCAACCACCAAATTACATAGATATGAAGTAAAGTAGGTAAAATTCTTGGTACACAACCTGGAACTACGGCCGGTTCCCAGACGTTTGACGTCATTAAAAGTTCAAATTTAATACTCTTTAAAAGTATAATGTCTTAGTAAATAAGTCACTAAATATAAGAATACGTTTTTATGTAAGAGACTAGGTTTTTGCTGCCTCATTATGTCAACCGAATCTAATTTAGTTGTAATCTAAGCCTACAGGTTAAAAAGAACAGCAGCTCTTTCAAATCACTTTCGCTATTGTTGAAAGGCAAAAGAACTCTCAAAATAATAGTTATGACAAAAATTGAGCCTAGTTGTGTGTGCAGTAAAAAATAGCCTCGAGTCACATTTAAAATATTTTAATATTTTATTCCAATCAATCAACACGACAAATTTGCAAATAAATACATAAAATATTATATTGAACATGATGTATTTGAACAAAACAATAGATGAGAACATTTCATTATTTTACACATCAAATAATAATAATACAATATTAAATGCTTAAGGCTGAACTCCAAAACAATCGACTTAAAAGTTACTATCGATCTCTAAATAACTCGGGATATAAAACATTATTATGTCGGTATGATTTTGAAATTTGAATCATGTTGAAAATAAAGGCTGGTTCGTTGTCAGTTTTTCAATAAATCCAACATGTTATTATCATTGACAGTTAACAACACGTGCCCACGAACAAAGCGTAAACGAGTTTCAAAAGAGGTAATTAAAACAACTCTTTCAAAATAATTGAATCTCAATGAATCGTGATATGCATGAAATTATGAATATTCATAAGATTATACAATTCAATGAATAAAATAGACATCTTTCTTTTCTGACAAACTGATATTGCAATTAAATCATATAAGTTTTTAATATTTTATAATTCACTTTGAAAGGTGTTTTTTTAGATGAATGAGTGAGAAGATGATCTATAGGTTGTAAAGGTTGATTTATAGATTCCGAATCCACAGTTACGGATGGTTGACGCACCACACCACTGAACAGATAAACAAACATATTATTAATTCTCCTTTGTCCGTAAATACATTGGAATAGTTACCGTTTGTGATAATAGTGACATTTGATAATGCTGCATTTACATATTGCATCCAAATAGAACACAACGTCGACGGTAGTAGATTCGTCAATATTGTCACAGAATGGCAAGCAGGAGGAGTAGTGAACTATCCGAATCCCTTGTCACAACACTATCGCAGAATCTAGAACAATCTACAATTGTCGAATGTCTAAAAATTACTAGAACAGCCTAGAACCGTCTCCTTAACACTAGAACAATCCAGAAATTTCGGAAATAACAGAATTTGAATTTGGATATAAATATCGGGACTACGTCATGGCGCGAGAGTTATCGTATTTTGACAGTTCGTTCGGTGCAAATTTGGCCGAGAGGCGACAGCCAGGGTGGCCAGTCGTAAGATAATCGAAGCGATAAGTAAAGTGAAATAATCGAGCGGAGTAGCTAAATGGAGAAATAAGCCGGCGCGACTCTTATGTATGAGAATTTAATATTTTACGAGCGATAAATAAGCGTTGCCCAGAGATAAAAAGAATTTATAGACGAAGTGATAGTATATATTAAAGAATAGGGTTAAGTTTAATTCGTCTTAAGTAACTTTGTACATTAATTATTAAATCGCTGATTAAATTCCAGTGTTTTAATTTTTCCCCCCAAGGCCACGATCCATGACAATATTTTCATTATCATTTAATGACAACCATCTTGAAACAAAAAGATAAACCCCTTGTTTTCACGATGATAACAAGGTTGTTTTATTAGTAACTTAAGAAATACTCGAAACATACCCGTAAATTTTGTATGAGAAATGGATATTTGTGAAACGTCATAATTAAGGAAATTCATAATGTTATATAATAGCAGTAAAATATTCATGATTGCTATAGTTTATTATTGTCCTAAGAATAGGGGACGTCACCTGATATTTCCGCCAAAGTTGACTATTTTTTAGGAAAATTTTAACGTGTCAAATTTTCTAGCCTAGAAATATAAAGCTTTAACCCATAACCCATCAAATAAGACGTACTTTTACATGATTTAATTTCAGACAAATTGCTTTAATTGGAAGTTGCTATCTCCTAGCTGTATATAAATAAACCAAAAAAAGAAAGAATTTTTTATACAAAGTTAAGTTCCGAATATGCAGTCTGCAATCTGAACAAGAATTTTATCTTAATATACATAAAATTTATTAATCTAAAAATATGAAAACAAGTATTAAAAATATGAATCAATAAAAAAAATTAAAATAACCTAAAACATGGACCATCGCGATGGTCCATGCATCGGCCAGAGCTTGGCCGGGAAGCCAGCGGCCTTTGAGATGTGGTGCTACAAGCGCATAGCGAGGATCTATCGGTCAGAACATATCCGAAACGATGAGGTGTTGAGCAGGGTGGGCGAAAAGAGGCGGCTCCTTAACAGAATCGCCCAACAACGAGCAATTTGGATGGGCCATAATATAAGGCATCTGGGCCTGCTTTTTACCATCGGCGAGGGAAATGTTGAAGGCAACAATCGTAGAGGCCGCCCGAGATTAACCTTTAAGTACTGTAGTGATGAATTTGGTTCACATATACCGTGGTGGCGTCTAGCAGACGTGATATTGGAAGGGGGATTTCTAAAAAGGTACCTTGTCTCGGCTATTTCCTTATTACGCCGGTTATTTGAAATTAAGTTTGTTATCAAAACAAATAAAAATATTAAACACAACTTTTATTCATAACCTAATTATATAAGTTACATTGAGTGAGATCAAAATTTTCATTTTTTATAAGCTCCATATTGAAATAAAAATAAATCACAAGTAAAAAGAAGTAACAATTCTAAACTTTGTTTTTCTTATAAATAAAACCCTAAAAAATGAGATTCAATCATAATTAGCAGCTTTCAATATATTTAAAAAAAATCAAGGTGAAGTGATCATTTTTGTAACAATTTCTGCATACTATCGTTAACTCTTTATTCTGAATAAGTCTTATATTTCTTAGAATAATCAGTTCTTTATGAAATCTTATATTAGTGTTTTTGAAAAAAAAAACATAAAAAACAAAAATATATTTAAAAAATAATATAAAAAATAACATTTTGTACTTCTTACTAGCAGTCATTGCAAATCTGACTGAAGCAACTAAGGCACATTGGCTTGGCACAGACACAGCAAAAATACCTTCTCATATTACTATGGCATACAGCACACGTTTTACGAACTTCAAGATCTCTTGGTCCTGAAGTTAACGGGACCGGGAGCTTATCAGATTTTCCTATAACTCTTTGAATAGTGTATCTCAGTTCCCTGGGAATTTTTTCATTGTAGACTCTCAACTTGAGTTGTGGTAACACTAATTCACACTAGCAGTCTACTTGATATGTGAACTATGTTATGAAGTAGTGTTCGGATATTATGGACAATTGGCTCTACAGAAGACCATTTATAGCGATTACGGCCATAATAGTTACGTTGTGTAAACAGAAACGGCTGAAAATCAGACAGGTTCTTCACTGCGGGATATATCATTATCTTCAGTATTTTGGTGATGAAAAATATTAGTGTCAATGTCCATACCTGAATCTGAGGATCCTTCAGGTTATGCTAAGGCATTATCAAGGAGAGGAATTTGATCTTGTTCAGTGTTCATGTCAGGAACATCTGCAATTTCTTACTCCGACTGCTCTGAATCCGTATTATTTCGCCTTCTTCCAATACGAAATTTGGATCTGCATCACTGTCATTAAACAGGCTAAAATCGGAATCTGTATCTTCCTCTTGGATCACATCACGAACAGTTTCGCCTAAATTTTCTAGAGTTATAGGTGGTAGGTTCCTATTATGTTGATATTTCCTTTTTTTTGAAGTTGACTCCTGAGATTCAGACATCTGAAAACATAACAAAAACATTATAGCATATACACCGTCGTAACGACTGCGAAAGGAGCGAGAGAGCGCGCGGAGGTAAAACCATGACCGGGGAAAGGTATAGCAACGCCTGTCAGACGTCACTACGGTAGTTAAAGGTTAAGCTACGTAGACCATAATATCGGAGATGCGCGCTGTAACACCTACCAAGAGATGAAGAGGCTGGCAGGTGACAGAGAGGAGTGGAGAGGGCAAGTGCTTGTTGCAGACCAATCCTAGGATTACAACCAAAAAAAAAATCGTTTTACAAAGCTATTTAATTTAAAGCTCTATAGAAAAAAAGTATTTAATTCATCTGAGAAATATACAGTTCTTGTTTAAATTTTAAAATCAATATTTTTTGACATCAAGTTATTTTTGGCTAACTTATTTTTTCTTTATCATGTTTTCTTAAATACACATGATAAATAAAAATTAAATACTTAGTGCAGCAAAAATATGGTAAATATTATGCGTTTAAAGATTAATATGTTTTCGCGTTTCATCAGTCAGTATACCAACAAGACCTAGCAAACGCAATCGGCAGCAGCCTGCTGCTTTATTGCTGTGTTATTTTAAATTTCTACGAAGGGAGATGTTTACACAAAATCGACAACCGTGCGCCCGTAACTCGTGGCGACACCCCGGCAACAATGTCTGTCTGACACGCTACGTATTAGTGGTTCTCTGGCTGACCGTGGGTGTTTGCACCCAGAGTGAACGCGGTGACCGCAGCGGTCGTAACTGCGCTTCAATTGTTTTGCAATGGGTGTACAGAAATTGTTACATTACATGCTGTGTTAACTATGTGAGCCGGGTCAGATTGAATGTTCCGAAAATTCATGTTATTTTGGTATGTGGTACGACATAGGGCATTCGTAAACCGATCTATCGGTTAATATGCCTTAATTCCATTACAGAAAAAACGGTTAGTAATTTTTTTAAATACTGGTATAAGTTGGTAAATACTGGTTAAATACTGGTTGGTAAAAGTATGATCATGTGTACGGTTTGTTTGCCCGACATCCCGCGAGATTTTCTCCGACGTAATACAATGCAATAAGACACCTGTCAAGCTTACTTGATGACCCCGATGAATTCTTTTTAGTGTCTTCTGAAGTTTCGTGTACTCGAGTTACACAGTTACTGTATCTTTCCACACTGTTTTCTTTTCTCACTGCATTTACACCAATTATTAAAATAGTGATATTCTAAAATGTGGGGTAAGTTAATTAATTTTTTTTTTTTTTGGTTTTTTCCCTATTTTAATTTTTTCAAAAGAGTAAATAGTAGAATGAAAAACGAAGAATTTTTATGACTATTATATATTAACACTCCGTTACACGCGCGGGGCACAGGCGTGCCCCAGTGAAATATTTTTGCCTATTATTTCATAAACAATATATCTACAATCTTGCCGCTTCTAATAGCTGTTGTTAGTGTGTATTATACAATTATATATAATTGTATAATATTTAGCTTTATAATGGTTTAATAAAAAATGTGTTTTGTTTGTTTTAGGTACTTATAAACCAAAATGAACAGATTAGAACGACAAATAAGTACTTAGTTATTATATTCCTAGAAACATCTTTATGTTGCATGCTACGTTTCTTTGAACTTAGCATGCTTTTTTGGGTATAAATCAAAACGATATGACACCTCAGGAAGATGATATACCCCGAAAAAGGACTAAAACAGCTAGGTGCCATGGCTGTGGAAGAGCCAAAAATCGCTCGACTAGAACCGCATGCCAGAAATGTCACAAGCCCGTGTATAATGATCATAAATATATTATATGCATTCAGTGTTATAACCAAAGTCAAAATGATCTCAATAAGTCAGCTAATGAAAGCTAAAATCTAAAATTTATAATTTCCATGATAATTTTTTCATAATTTTCTAAGGTAAAGAAAAAATATTTTTGTTCTTGTTGTTATAGAGAAAAGATTAATTTTTTGTTTTCATTATAAGTGTCAATAAAGACTGATTATGTATAAAATACGTTTATTTTTTATTTCTACCCACATAACAAATAATCCATCAATTACTTTGGGGCACGGGGGTGCCCCGCGCGTGTAAATATGTAATTATTTGCAGCGCGTGTAACGGAGTGTTAATCATATACAAAATTGTACGATAAATATATGGTTGCGAAAGCGCATCTTTATTCTAATTAATAGCATTTTAATGTAGCCCAATTCTTTTAGATAATTGTGTATACTGTAATAATGTGTAAAAATAAATGAACTATAAAAAATGTACATAAAGTAATGTAAAATATTTACATCAATATGATACAGTTTATTTTATTTTTTTTATTGAACTATAATTACAGTAACTTATATCGATTATGCAAAATTTTATTTAAAAAATTATTTTATTTAAAATTATTTTTAAATAAAAATAATTTTATTTTTTTTTATTTAAAAAATATTTTTTGCTAGGTTCAACGTTTTGCAAAAAAAGTCTGAAATACTTTAAAAAGTGCATTTTTTTCTATAACATATCTCCATAACTATTGATATTAATTCATTGATGCTTGAACATTTTCGATTCATAATTTTGATTATGAATCGAAAATGTTGCAAGAATGTACCTGTAAAGCAATGTGGACTAGCTCTGTTACAGCCTGTATAGTAATAATGTAAATATACCTCAATATACTTAACATTACGCAAATATTATTTTGAAAACCCAGCAATTGGGAAATGATTATAAAAATAAATAAATATAAAAGTAAAAATTCGAAAATAATAATCTTTTATTTTACTTATAACAATTATATATTATATTCAATATTATTTTTGTAATTTATTATCTGCGTACCTATCTGCACGCCCCAGTTAAATTTCATTAGAAACTTTAATGAAAAGAAATAGACACCTTAAAAGTTTACTGCGTTCATGCCTCCTCAAACATTACAATTTGATGGGCATAAATGTGAATGGAGGTAATTAAAACAATTTTATTTTATCTAATTGACGAGTCGTTATGAAAAAAAAAACATTCAGATATGTCATCACAGTAAAGTCTGCCCACATTCATGATGTTAATTAAAATGTTTGGATATGTGTTTGATGAAATAAAATGTAGTTTTACCGAGCCAAAACTCTGTGGAGCGTGACCGAACTAGACGCAACAGAATTAATTTACATGCATTATTTATGGCGTTTGCGTATAATTAAAAATATAATTAAATTATTATTGTTTAACCTGGCGATATGTTTCTCAGAATACAGCTGTTGTTTTATACACGCCCGGGCGTGGGCGTCTGCAAACAGTAAACAATAGATTTAATATTTATGTATGTAAAAATAAACTTAAATTTTTTATGCGGATTATAAAGCTTACTTACAGTAAAATACGATGTTACTTAGAGTTCAATATTATAACCTGATCATACAAGTCGAAGAAAATTAAGCACAATTGGAATCTCTCGTAATATATCACCAATGAAACAATAATATCGAACTCTCTAGAACTTTCTCTCGTGTTTTTCACAAAACTTTGGATACGTCTGGAACAGTCTAGAAGTGACAAGAACTTTCTCTAAACACTAGAAAATAAAATAATATTCTTGAAGATTCGGAAAGCCAAAAAGTGATTGTGTTTAAATAACGGGCCCATGCCGCAATGCGTCCATGATATTTTGACGTTTCTACCGACGCGATATTAGCGACAAATCGTAGCGAAAACTGTGTTACCATCGTGCATTGTAAACCAAGCGACAGACAGTTAAGTGGAGTGCCTACTCTTGTGCGATATTTGAAGAGAAATTTCTCGAAAGTGTTACTCAGCGATAATAACGAGTTTATAGACGAGTGATAAATTACTAATTCAAGGTGACTGTATTGGCACCAGACGTGGTGCCAAATTGTTGATATATGGAAGAACTAATGTAAAAAAGTAATTTACATTAGTTCTTCCATATTTGTTTTGGTGGTCTGAGTCAAAGACCAAAACTTTATAAATCATTTTATATTACCTGCTTGCAATTCTTAACAAAACCCAGAAACACTTAAATAGCAACATTCCTATGTTCATACAATGAACACCAAATAAATCCTGGATAGGCTGGTCACTTTACTATATTCAATCGACTTCTGGTATATCATCCACGCAACTCTACACTGGTGAGCACCGCTATATTACCTCAAAGTAGCGAGTTCCACCCGTACAAACCTCTGTAGGTATCTACGACAATAATTTTTTTCTTATACCTATGTACCTTACTTGTATTTGATTTCATGTAAGCTAGATGTTTAGTATTTGAATTTCTAGGCGTTTTCTTTTATTCACGCGAACACGATCTGGCATTTACATCACGACCCCCCGCCCTCTCCCTCCTTCGTCTTACATCGTTCATAAATAGTCAAAATCTATCGTCGAGCCGAGAGTGTCGTTTTTGTGTCAATTACTCATCAAATCTCGAAGTAACCCTTCGAAGGCAGTGTGGTGCTTTTGCAACAGTAATCATTAAATGCTCAGATTGCAAGATCTGTAAACTAGATAGGAAAACGATCACTTGTTATCCTATTTTTGTTTATTCTATTTTTACTCCCATAAAATACAGTCCACATTCGTTCCAGAATTACCCCTCCATATCCTTCATCCTTTGCGGTGATTCGCATCGAAAACACTAGTCATATTATAAAGTTTGTTCGACATTGTAATGATAAAAGTCATGTACGGGATACATTGGATTGTAATAATATAATTTTATTAAATTTTAAACCGGTAATCATAACTAATACGGTGAATAAATCATAAGAGAAAGGTCTCAATTAATGAACATGAAACATTGCATTAAACTCGTAATTGTGTGTTAAACAATAATGATAATTTAATTAGAGGGCTAGACGGGAAAAAGGAAAACTTGTTAATCAACTTCTTAACCAATAAAAAATGGCATTCATCTTCGATTCATTACATATTTTAATGATAAAGTAAAATTATAAAAAATTTTTTTTCATTTAAATGTCTATATTGGCATCAATACTCATTCAAAAAAGTACATTTTTACAGAAAAGTCTGTAATTTTCTGCAGATAATCCATCAACCATATTATTTTTTTGATACTATGATTATAAACACAAATTTAAATTTACGAAACCAATAAATTAGAAAGGTTTGCCACAGAGTTTAATGAATCTAATTTTACGTACATACAAAAATTATGCAGTTCCTTTGATCATTATTTCTGATGAAAGTACACGTGTGTACTTTTATTTCGGAGTTTTTTTTTTGTTTTTTTTTTACTATTTATTACGAATATCTCAAGTCTCATCCCCTACAGAATCAGCAGTTTTGGAATTTTAGAATGCATCCTTTTCTGAAATAATTTTTGATATTGTTTGTTTTATTACTCAATTGCAAAAATATTTCTTGATAAATGATGTTCCTGTGACGAAATCCAGTACTGTGTTCTGAACAGTTTGAACAAACTCAAAATATTCCGAATAAAATATACCGTTCATATTTAACCAAAATATATTTTCTTCACCTACTATTTTCAGGCGATGAAGGGCGTCGACACTCATCATTATTATTTAAATGTAATTAATATTATTTCATTTAATCTCTATAAAATAATCAAACATTAAATGACTTTATGTAAATAAAACATTTTTGTTTTAAATAAAATATATATATATATATTAAGCAGATTCGTCAGTGATCGACTGTATTGTGCCATGAGTAAAAAATTAACCTGTAGCTTAATTAATTAAAAATTGATGGCTTTTATTATATAATTTTTATATTATTAAATAATTTTATAATGATATATTTTTTATTCATTGATATATTTCATATGAAGTTTTGCATATATAAGAAGGAAGTTACTTCACGAGACAAGGTCTGTTCTGAAGCAACTACCTGTACAGTTTTTTTTTTAAGTTTTAACAAAAGAAAAGACTGCATATTAGAAATATAATTTTAAAAATGGCACACAAGAAATAAAAAATAAAAAATTGAACTTGATAAATAAATATATTAATTACATATTACTTCAACACAGAATGGGGACAAAAATACCTATATAAGCTATATTAATATTGATGACACATTTCTCTCATTTTTAGTCCTACCTACATCAGCCTACACGAGCCACTTCGTTATTTTTTCTTGTAAATTTTCAACACTTTAAGACCCTTTATGCATATTTTAATTTTATTTTCTTTAATATAAGGTAGGTACAAATACAAATCTTACATATTTACATTTTAAATTGACTTTTTTAATACTTTATATAGTCATGTAGACCTCATCAGTGAAGGGAAGCTCTTGAGTCTGATGAGGGAGCCTCACTTCTTATTTTGTATATAGGTACATATGCGAGTCATTTAATAATACGGTAATAAAAGGTAATTTGATAATGAAATAATGTAGTATTTTGAAAAATGCTATAAGTTTTTACTTAATGTATTAGCTTTTATTAAAATATTTTTTTATATTAGGGTAGTGATATCAAATAAACATTATTAATAAACAAGTATTAATTTTTTTTCAATTTCCTAAGCGTAGAGTATAATCGAGGAATTATTTATACATAATATAACTTACTTTATATAAACGATATTTAATAATAATCAAATTAATTAAATATTCTTCCGTGTCGGCTAGTAGTAATTATCGGAGAAGGTTAACGGCGTAAGATAGATCAATCATGAAATTATACATTGTTTGTGACATTAGGTCACACAATAAATCATCTAAGGTCATGCCATTAGTTGAATAAATTATTGCGTGAGTGGTATTGGCAAGCCAGCTTCACAATCGCTGAATACTCGTGTTTGCTAATAGCGTAACAACTTAAGATAAATAATTAATTAAAACATTCCCAGCAGCGTAGCGCTATGGATTAAGTGTGTTTGTACACAATTATTATTTGAAAATAATGTTACAGTTAATTATTATAATATTATTAATAAATAATTAAATAATTATTATAACCAGAGAACCAAGATTATTGCGAAGTAAAAAATATTTGTATTTAGGAACTCTTTTCTTAATAGACGTTTAATTCACAACAAGGAAACACTTTGTATAAATCACTCATTTATTGAATTATTATGATTCGGGACCAATTCCTTTCATCAAGGTATAACGAACACTAAAAATTAAACTCGAAATATAAACATTAACAAAAATAAATGTATGGGACATGAATAACTAATTAAGAACCAATGTGAAAACAAATTAAAATTAATTTCTAATATAAACTAGCTATTATGTCAAAAAAAATTTCTAGCGGTTCCCAAAGAATGAGTGTGCAAAATTTTGTAAGAACTGTTAAACGGTGTAGAATTGTATAGAAAATGTATCGTGAGGAGTGAATGGGGTAGAGGGGAGAATTTCGTCTATATTAAAAAAAAATAATAAAAAAAATTGTGATAAAAATAAAACCAATGAAAGGTAATAATAGAAAGTGTATCGTGGGGAGAGGATTTTTCCTACATATGTTAAAATGTTGAATTTCGTCTACAAATGTTAAAAATAAAAAATAAAAAGTTACGGACGTTACAGGGAATTACGGACAGACAGACACCGAAATTGTTCTTATTGGGATTATATTACTGCAAAGTCATTTTGCACTTTTTTTTTATTTTATTTTTTTTATTTTTTTTTTATTTTATTATTTTTTTATTTTTATTATTATTATTTTTTTTTTACATCTCAGACCCACAAAACATCACATTGATATTTGTCTGTAGGTGCATCAATACATATATATAAATAAATTGTATATACCAGAAATACATTCATATTAATTAATTACAATAGATCTTATAAACTCAAATACAAATCTACAATACTATACAACAATACAAGAAAAAATACATATATTACCAAAATACAAAAAACTTAAATTATTAATAAATGTTTCATTTTTATAACACAGTGAAATCATAAAAGCACTACCATTTATTTTTTCTTAAATTAGGATCCGCTGATGTGATAAGTGATAACATAATTCGCACAAAGATAAAAATTTTCCGGTTGCATATGATGTTGCAGCAACACTGCGTACCCCTCCCACCGTATATAAATCAGTGAATCGGACTTCACTGGGATTCGCAACCAGAGTGGGGTGACCACAGACACTACCCGCGGCGGCGGGCCACTAGGGCGGCAGACGAATAATTTATCGTCCCATTTATCTTGCGGCACTCCCAGCGGTCGTGTGGTCTCCCCCAGGCTTGTCCGCGCTGCTTCGTAAAGTTTTACACAGGCGGTGTTTCCTGTTCCAATTTATTTTTTTAGTATAATAAATACGTTTGTTCCGAATCCAATCTCGGTGCATGTTCTATTCGATTTGTTTTGCCTTTCTTGTACCAGTCTTAAAAAACTCGAGGAATTATATTTCCGTTGTCTGGGAACTCGTGGTCCTACCAGAAAAGGAGCGAATTGCACATGTCTAACATTATTTTACGGTAGCTTCCCCGCGCGGCTTCCCATGCGTAGATTTTTAGTAATTTTTAGTCATATTTTATCAATTTTTGTAGTAACCTTAACATAAAGATATATATCGCCGCTTTTTTAATAGAATTTTTTGAGTTCTACAACTTCTCCATAGAAAGTATTTAAATATTTCTTACTGTTAAGGCAGCGTTCGTATAAAACACATCCCTAGATCATTTTTTCTTGTCGACTTTAGTTGTAAAATAGGTCACCACGAAAAGCCCTTATATTTTAACGGGATAATATATAGCTTATGTCCACCCTTAAAGTCCATTCTAAATAATAATCAAAGAATTTTATAATCAGATGAGTAGTTTCAGAGATACCTTACACATCCAAACTTACAAGCTTTACCTCTTTAAATATTAGTATAGATTTATTGATACAATACAGCACATGCATTTAAACTTTTTAATTTACAAGAGTAAATTACCTGTATAATATTGTGAACCAATAAACATGTACCACACGGAATGTCAAGAAATATTTCAAAACTGATGCAAAATTATGTGACGTTTTTTTAAAAATATCTCATAATATAACCACAAACGAAAGAAAAATCAAAATATATTATGTAAAATTATTATTCGAGGGCGCAGTCACCATCAAAGTCAATTACTCCCATTTACTTGAAGGATGGTCGATTTCGCGAGTGAAGAGTATCCAGTTTCCTAGTGGTGCAACATTCGTCCACTTCCATGTCCACCATAAGGAACTGGACACCTTTTCTTAACTTGTTGTCAAAGTAAATGTTTACGGATATTTTATACGAACGGTATGTTTTTCCGAGAAACTCGACGTTTCGTTGAAGTCGTATTCAACATCATTAGGAGAACGGGTACAGGTCGTTCTCCTGATAACGTTAAATAACATACATTTTCTCGGAAAAACATACGGTTTGTATAAAATATCCGTAACCATTTATAGTTAAATATGTCAAACGACCGTAATAATAACCTTAACTCTTTAATTACTGTAAAAGCTTGTATATCCCTTTTTCTAATCATTTCTCTGCTAAAAGATTCGATTGTTGAGATCGCGAAATGACTCGGCAACTTTCCGCCCTTTCTAGAAATGGTACGTAACCTGGCGTATATCTGTATGGCTTTTATTTTTTTTTTTTTATTTTATTTATTTAAAAATCCTTGTTTACAAATAAGATACTTAATACTAATTTAACAATAGAACATAAGATAAAACATAAGATAATTTACACATTTTTTTGTTTTGTTTAATTTGTGGATTATGCCACTCTACTAGGCTAGGCCTGTCCCAGAGTGGCGTTATAGCACACAATTATAATTTTTTTTCGAGTTCGTCAGTAGTATTTATTTTCATAAGGTAGTTATTATGTATCTATAGAGTATCAAGTGGAATGTTAGTGAAAGTTGAGTTAGTCATAAGTCCAAGTGTAAATATGTGTAGAATAATTGTTTAATGTAAAAAGGGTTAAAGTTTTGTTTAAGATTATTTTTTTATTTTCCTTAATTAATTAATTAATTTATATAGGTATATATTTTTATTTAAAGACATTATTACGCAATTACAGTAAGTAAATTTTCAGTTGCTGTTCTACCTTTGGAGGTAAGCCAGTTGTTTGCTAAAGCTTTTATTTTATTAATTGAGTATATTCTGATTTCCGGGAAGTCTGTTTTAAATATGTTAAATATTTTAGGCCCTATGTATGAGTAATTTTTCTGTCCATGTGTTGTCTTAGTTTTTGGTATTTCGTCAAGGTTTCGTAATGCTTGTCTAGTATTATGTGAATGCGAGTTACTGGTTGCTGTTAGGTGGTTTGTGTTTTTAATGTAGAAGATGAGGGTAGACTTAACGAACAGCTGTCTAACGTCCAGTACATTAAATTCTCTGAATAGTCTGTCTGATTGGTATGTGAATGGTTTCTTATTAATGACTCGGAGCAAGGTTTTTTGTGCCGTTATAGCTGGTTTTAATGTGGTTTTGTAAGTACCTCCCCAACTTGGAATCGCATAGTTCAAAAATGACTGGGCAAGAGCATAATAGATAGTTTTGAGTTGCTGTTTATTAAAAATATTACGTATGGATTTAAAAAGGTAAATGAGTTTTAAAAGTTTTCCCGATAATAGTTCAATGTGAAGTTTCCAGTTTAGGTGCCTGTCTATTATGATTCCCAAGTATTTCACACTATCTGCATTTTCCAAGGGCTTTCGATGCGCATTTTAATTTTCTGTTTATTAAAAAATCATATTATGATAAATGTTTATTATACGTCCAATAAAAAACCGAAAAGCGAAAAAAAACGGCAAATAATCATGCATCAACTCAATACATTACAAAGCTTTGTTATAGTGATGGTTAAACCGTTATTTTAAACGGTTACATATAATACTGTTATTTGAGATTCGTAACCGATTGCATCGATGATTGATAACTGAGATATAACTATTGCGTTGTATCGATGGTTGTCATTTGAATTACGGAAAATCACACCCAAATCAACCATAATAATTTCGTTGCCTATCTGTCCGTCCTTAATTTCGTTTGAATTCACGGCTAAAAAACAAATTAAACGGCCAGAGATAGGGCTTAAACGACGGGCCAGCAAACCCGAACCGGGCGCTTAACGCATGTTGCTTCCGCCACTTCTCCGTGGACTGGAAAAAATATACTGTAAATATATACTAGAGCTTGGCAAAAACGCGAACCATTTCACGTTGCATCCAGCACAATCACCAGGGTTGAAATAGTACCATTAACTGCAAGCAGGGAAAAATTCAAGTATTTTGATAAAACTCGTCATTACTATTTCACGAGTGTCGGCTATAATCAAGTAATAAAATACTTATTGTTAGGAACGCCTGTAAAATTACTGTCATTTTTGACGAGTCAATAAAGTCTCAAATAATTTTTAGCGTGGCAACAGTTAAAATACCATAATCAATTTATTATCTGAAATGAAAATTAAAAAGAAGTACCTACTGTAAATTTAAAAAATCTGTGCACTTCCCTCGTGCATTGAAATTGTTGATTCCTAAGATTAAAATACACGCATGACCTTTTTGCTCCTCGCACGACATCTGTCCGCGACGCAATAAAACGATAGCGGATTTATTCGTCGCTTTGATTTCTTCATTTACTCTCGTGGGCAGCGGATCGGTGGTCGATTTATTGCCCGCGGTGCGCGCTCCATTACCGGCGCCTTTGTGGATGTCGCCTGTCCGGTGTCCGGCCGCGGCTAATTACCGCCCGCTAATGATCGCCCTGTGGATAGACTCGTTCCCTACCGGAAGGTTGGAATCTCGGCTGCCTAATAGGAACGACAAACTATGTGATTAGCATTAGTGTAGGTACGATGTATTTTTGTGTAGGTAGTTATCATTAATTTCTTCATCCAAATTAAAGTTATGTTAACATTTTAAGAGAGATGCATTGTTTTCACGTTATACAAAGTACAGCGTGTCCTGATGACTGCGCGCAATCCAACTACGTTCTAACAACAGTGTGCAGAACATTTTCGTGCTAAAAAATAACCAAATGTCACTAAAAATATCAACTCTTAAATAAACTAGGAAAAAAAGAACTTCTTTTTATAAATAGAAATGCAAACAACTGTCCATTCACTACTCCAATATGGAATAATAGGGTGGGGTGGAACTTATAAAAATGTAGAAAATTGAATTAAAGTAATTCAGAGAACAATTATTAAAGTCATACTTTAAAAAATTAACATTCCCCACAAAAACACTATTCGAATTGTTTCCAGTCCCAAAGGTGGAAACAAAGGTACAAAAGAGTATCAATTATGCAACTTATCAAAGAAAACAATCAGGAAAATTTCGAAAAGAAACACAACACCAAGATTAAGAGACAATTTTAAAATTCCAAAATGCAATACAAAAAAATATCAAAAAGGTTTTACATACTCAGGTATGACAATTGAAGAGAAAATTGAAAAAACATCCCTATGACAACTAGACACGATTAACTTCAAAGTCAAAGACGTTCACTCTACTACGTCATCCTAGATATATAATATAATATAAAATAATTAAATGTAAGGAATTATATATAGAAATTCAAAGTTCCTTGCCCGAGCACAAGAGCAATGCTCTTAAATGGAGAGGAACCATGAATAACACAATTTTGTAATAAATATTATTGAATACACGTCACGTCATTACTTTTTGCAAACTAACTAAACGCTTGTGCTATGTAAATAAGACAAACTTGCCATTAGAGTAGAATAGAGTTCGAACCACCAACCACCACCATGTTACCAGGCGAGCTTCATAGCCACTACACCAACAAGCTACTCAACCAAGTTTTTTATTCTCCACGCTGTCGTCTGCGTTGTTGTCGGGGTTATGCTTTAGCCTTGCGCACAGTCGCGCGTGATTTTCGGCACGTAATTGTCTTGAGCGCAATTGTCGAAGTGACAAGTACAGTGTCAAGTGGTTGTTGTAGAGCTTACGCCAAAATTCTTTCAAAAACGTTATTTTTCTTAGACAAGTTGTGATGATCGATATAGAGATAGATTTAATAAATTCAGAAAATCTTAAAATAATAATATTCAAAAAACCAAGTATGGACATCAAAAATATATTTCTTCTATTTTGAATCGTTTAAAACTAAAAACATGATATATTTCTTTTCAGGATTCTAAGTATTGCAAGAGGCTGACAAAATATCGAATATTCAGCTATACAGTATTTCTTAAATCTTTATTATATCATAGATATAATTCTGTGTTAAATTAATATTGTTTATGACAATCCTGATAGACTCGACCTTGTAAGTAGGTGTGAATGAGCCTTTATTATTTCTGAATCGGAACAGTAAGTCTCGCGTGTAGCTGGTGCTTTACTTTTATTTTAACGAAACGGACCAATCACAGGCGCGTGTTGCCTTTCGACGGATTGAGCCAATAGTGACCATCTTGGTGACTGAATCAGGCCAATGTCAGGAGCCGGCGATGAAGTCATCTCGCATAGGATGACGCACTGCACTAGCGTGGATTTGGGAGGTATGTCGCAATCTCGAGTATAAAAGGAGCGGATGCTCTATACTCAGCCCTACAGTTCGAGACCAGCACTTGGGGGCGGAGGCGCTGCCCGAGAGACTCCATATAGAGCCCTCAGTTCCAGAACATCATTTGCGGACGGAGTTGCTGCCCGTATGGAAGAATCTACGATCTACAGTTGCCGGCAAACTTCTTGGACATTTTTCGGCGTGGTGGGGGTATGCGCAGAAGACAAATTTTGGGTCTCGTTGGTGGAATGGTACATGCGCAAACTCTCCCCCACTTCGCCGAAAAATGTTCAACATGTTTGCCGGCATCTGTACTATCTACCAGAGAGGATCATACCGCCACTGTGTAACAGCTAAGGAACACATTTATATAATCTCTTATGGTTAATTATTTTCACTATCGAAATGTATTTATTTTGGGAAGATTTAAGATCGGGCAATTATGTGTAAATAATATCGCGGTTTCCTCGTGTGATATTGGTTCAATTCGTACGGGAATATCTCCCAAACTAACATATTTTGCTGCATGGGGATTTTCATACTATTTGTACTAACAATTGAATACACGGATTTCGGTAGCATTATAATAATTGTATTGCATAAGTATTGCGCAATTATTACACCTGGTCTTCAGACAACTCTTTGTGATTCAAGTATCTCGGTATATCCGGCTTAACAAGTAGTTTCAGAACGACGAATAAAGGACAGAATGGGGAGATCTAACTAAGGACTGGAGATTTCTGGTTTGTGAATGTTGGGCTAGGTGAGGTTGTAGTGGTGATCGGGCAATTAGTCTGGAATCCGCGCAAGCCCCTGTGGGGTCCCTTAAAGGCGGGGCCTCCCTTGTTGTCGGAGTGACCACTAAACCACGACCTCAGCACTTCATCCTGCCCGAAAACATAGTTCATAATCATAGCCCAACTGTAATAGGTATTTTTGTCGCGTAATAGGTAGCCTTTTTAGAAGTCTTTTTTGTTTTGTCCCTGACAGACAGGATGGTATAGCTGTGGTTATTTAGGTTTTACACTTAGTAAATGCAAAGGGAATTAGTTAGTATCAATTTCGTATGCGAACCAAAGATGTTATAAATATTTTAGTTAATATAATTTCATTGAATATTTGCTGCAGAATAATATCTTATGAGAGAAGTAGTTAATATTACATTCAAAGCAAATGTTTTTAGTCAATATCTTTACAGATAATATTCAACAGCAAATCAGACATGTTAGTTAATACTTTTAGTTTATATTGAATTCAAAGAATTATTTTCAGTTAATATGTATTTTTAGTTAATTTATTGTATAGTGTAATTTAGTATTTTATAGAACATTATTTTTTACATTGCCGAGTAATATTTCATCCCGCTACATCGTATTTGTTTGTTGGATTTTGCTGGTGCGGCGTGTGGCTGTCGCCTTCCGCGATCGCTTCCCGCATGCGGCTAACGAGCGTTCCGCCTAACCTATCTGTGCGTCCCGCCGTCCACCTTTATCGTACCGCGTGCAGTAGTATCCTATTATAAGAAAATATATATTAGATTGCAAGGAAATTTATATTATTTAATATTATTTTGCTACGACGTATTTTTGACGGGTCTCACCCACCAGTTCTCATCACAAAGTCTCAGTGGCAAATATAAATACTAGTCTAATTAGTGTTTTATGTAATCAGTGTCTTCAGTGAATTTTTTACGTGTCCAATTCACGTATTAATATAAAACATTAAGATGAATATTACAATAAATAGTTTTCAATGTTCAAAGCTGCTACAGTTGATTCACTTGTAGAAGAAGAATTGGCGGTCTAGCCGCAAGTAGAATATCGATTACCCTTGAAGTGTTTATGTACTAATACTTTGGTAGTTGAGGATAAAAATTGATTTTATTAAATTTTGGGAGCAGAATTTATATAAGAAATTTAAGAATAAATTAAATACTATGTTTTAAACCACTTTATTGCTATATATTTGTCAACTAGTTTCGGTTGGACTCAACCTTTTTCAGGACGATTACAATATAGACTGATTGTAATTCAGTCTATATTGTAATTGTCCTGAAGAAGGTGGAGTTCAACCGAAACTAGTTGACAAATATATAGCAATAAAGTGGTTTAAAACATAGTATTTAATTTATTCTTAAATTTCTTATAATGTCAAACCACAAAGTGTTTTCTTGCTTTGAAAAGTTTAGAATTTATATAATCACCACTCTGCTGTGTGATTTTTTCACATTTCATCAAAAAATTGGCTAGAGTTTCTTAAAAAACTATTTTCCAGCGTTGAGAATATTTTTTATTATCTACTAAAAGTAAATTTTATACACCACAGTGTTATCTAAGTTAACGAATTAATGCAAACAAATACTCAATCAGACATCTCCTGTGTTGATTTTTTTGGGCTGTCCTACCATGTTTTTTAACCCAAGTTTTGGGTTCTATCTACCTACAGGGTCCATCATCTAGGCTAATTAATATCAAGGGGGGGGAAATGAACGATGGACATAATGTGTTAAGTGATCATTTGAAGAACTGTTTTAACATCAGTTTACATAACAATAAAGAAAATATTTCACACAATTTTAATAAAATTAAAAAAATTGCGTCCCCCGTAGTCTAGTAAGCATGACACTGGATTCACATACCGGAGGTTCAAGGTTCGATTCCTGGCGATACATCTATGTAATTTTCTCAAGCCTGGGCTTTTTGTGATATGCTTTGCTAAAATAATTGGGCCTCATTGCATATTGAAGCGTTAAAATTAAAAAATAGTATTTTTGTTAATTTTAAATGAAAAAAAAAATGAATAAAAAATATTGTTTTTTTAGTTTTAGTTTAAGTTAAAAAACATGAAACAGATTACTTTTTATCGGTTTGATCTTCCAAAAGAATATAATAATTTTGAAATTAATTCGGAAATATGAAACCGCAGTACTGATCAGTTCTCTGAAGGTTGATAACCATGAAATGCTCACTAGCAAATGGCTGGAATTTTGATTTTTATCAAATTTATTTCGACAGAATATTCGGTAGTGAATATTTTAAACTTATCTCATGCCTGTTATTTTTTTCGTAATGATGCAATATCCTATTGATGTAGTATTCGATTGAACCATAAAATAACATAAATTATTTTTGAAAATGTTAATCTGAAACCAGTTTTTAATATTATCATAGATTATACAGAGTGGGCCGGTCGTAATTTTTGCACTTTTTAAATTGCTTATACGCGGGAATCGCTAACAAAGGAGGCGTGTGGGTGATAGCGCGAAGAAGTTTAGTGCTTGGAAATTTAGTCGCAATGCATCGGCGCCGGTCTTGCGTTCACTACCGATGACATAAAACATGCAGATGAATGTTTATTTAATGAAATCGTGCCTCAGATTGTGAAGATAATGTAAAGAAAGTTAAAGAATCGAGGGGTTGATCAATTTCATCAATATTTTGTTGTCTAACGAAGCCCATTTTCGTTCAAAAGTATGTTAATTAGCAAAATTGCTGGTTCTGGAAGAGAAAAAATCCCAAACTCAAACATCAAAGGCTTCTCTGTTCTCAAAAATAATGTTTTTTGGATAAACCAGACAAAAAAAAAAACAAACTTAAGGCGAATATTTTCTTATAAGAGATACCCAACATTCTACGCGCTTTGTATTTATATTATAGTGTGTAAAATTTTCTAACTATGCAAAGAAGTATTATGAGCAGAAAATTATGTTTACGATTTCTAAAATACACAGACTGGGTAAGGAGTACAATTATGTTTGACATATTCCACGATAGCTTGACTACTTTATAGAAAAATGGGACAATGATAGTTTCTATATTAAAATCTGTTAATATTCCACTGTTATACTCATACGTTTGTTGACTGTTTAATTTTCTACATGGTAAAGTGTTTTATTTAATTCATTTTTTTGTACATTTTTTTTGTTTTTTTTTGCAGAATCGTTTTTTTTTATAATTGACTGAGTTATTTCAAAATGTGTTTATTTTAATTAGTGATTGTGGTGTTTCTTGTGTAGTTTTTCTCGATATTATTTACTGTAATAATTTTTTTTATGCACACACAAATATAGAAACAAATAAAAAAAATAATTTTCATGAAAGCAGTAAGAATATATTTATTTAAGATATAATTAATTATACTCGTATTTATTTTTAAAATTTATAATCGAATTTGGAATATCTACTATTACGATGTATAAAAAAATCATTTTCGATGTTTCGTTTATGCATTAGGATACATCTACATGTTCCTAGTTATCAAGAAGATAAATGCTTTAATAAAATACATTATATGTTACATTTTTCAAACTAATCTTAGTTATAATATTTTATTACCTGTTTCATTTCAGGAACAGATTCTGAGGTAAATGCATAAAAATAGTGAAGAAATCAATATTCGTAAAGTAATTCATTTTGCGATGAATCCAAGATTCGTTGTAAAACCAAATTAGAATTTAATATTCTAATTCGTCACTCGTGACGTGACGTATTTGATGATACAATTAATTTATATAATTAATAAAAATAAACTTAATTTTCACCACTTTTGTTTTGAAAAATATCAAAATGTTTCAGAATCCATGGCTCCCTCATCAGGATTCAATTGTATACCTACTAATAAATTAAATCAAAGAATAGACAATCAAAATATATAAAAATTATATAGGTATGGAAAATGAATAATAATAATTTTTACAAATAGTATTCTTTTAAATTTATTTTCATGTTAAGCAGGTACTTTATTATTATTTTTTAATAGAGATGCGAAAACGGAATTCGTGTCACATTAATATTCTTAATATTTTCAAATTAAGCTAAATGCTTATGCTATGAAAATAGGTCTAACATGCTGGTTTGGGGTGAGGTTCGAACCCGCGACCTATGGATTACGAGGCGAGAGTCCTAACCACAACACCACCAATCTACTCTTTTTCTTTTCCCATATTTCCCATTTCCCATATATAATTTTTCTATATCTTTATTGTCTATACTTCGATTTTTGAATTTAATTTGTTAGTATACAATTGTATCCTGACGAAGTGCCCATGGCTCTGAAACACGTTGGTATTTTTCAATACAAAAGTGGTGAAAACTTAGTTTATTTTTATTAATTATACTAATAATCTCACCACAAAATTATTTTGCAATTTATTTACTTTAAAAATAATTTTGAGTAAAATAATTCTTAATTTTTGGTAATTATTACTAAGTTTCTGCAATGCGTTCAATTGAATTTTGAAATATAATATATAATTTATTATTAATCGATAAATTTAATATTAGTTTATAATTTCGAATAACAGTAAGCAGGGTGTATGATGTATGCAAGGAAAGCGACCTTATTATGAATGTTAACAAGCCAAAAGTGATTGTATTCGAGAAGGAGGAAACTAAAACCACGTGTGAAATACTAGATGGCAACGAACAAGCAGGTGAGCTTGTGTGTTTGAGAATATTTTTCGATAGAAGAGAGAAGGTTGAGTAAGATATAAAGGAGGGTGACAGTGAATGCAGTGGGAATAATCATATAGACCAAATATTTTTATGAAAGTGTGATAAATTAAGAAATTTGGACAAAAATATTAAGTTGATCTAAGAACAATGAATAGAATTAAAAAAAAAAGCTCAGGTACTTTGGACATGTTGAGGGAATGAATAAATTAATGAATGAAAAAAGAATGGTAAGAAGAATATTTGATGCATGAGTAATCGGTGCCGGAAATAAAAGGGAGGCTGCAAAATACTTGGCATAACCGGGTTAGCCAGATACTGGAAGATTGTCCTGTTAGGAGCCTCAACAATCGATGAGCTTGCTTGCGAAGATGTATAAATGTGGATGAGATGAGAGTTGTATGTCAAGACAGAATAATGTGGCGCTCAATCCATCTACCTAACCTAACCTTACCTAACCTAACCTAACCTAACCTAACCTATCCGTGCGGGGAAACGGCGTAATGATATGTTAGTTAGTTTTGAATTTCAGAGCCAATTTGATATTGACATTGTTCATGGATAATAGACTTAAATAAATATTTATAAATGTGTTGTGTATGGATGTAAATTAAAATAGAATAATGATTTTATCAGTAGGACCAACGGCCACGGTTTGAAGACCACTAGATTGGTAAAATTTTATGTATAGGTCTTTAAATTTTATCGGGTAGTCGTTACCGCTTATTATCGCAAGTGGCGTGCACTTATTACGGCGGGCCCAGTTCCTGTTTATGGAAATACGAGCCGCTGCTTGTGATTCAGAAAGGAAATACCGGGGTTTGTTGGGCTTAAACGTGAGCATTCAATATTTTTGTAGGGAGCTGTTTTGAAAGGTGTGAAATAAATATTTAAATATTATTTGTGTAGTGTATGAAAATGTGAGTGAGCGAACCTTGGTGTATGTATGTGTCAGTCATGTACGGTGATTGGTGCGCGTGCTGGCAGAGAGAGTGTGAGGGAGATGGCTGGATGTTGAAACGTGCTCATATTGGTCGCATAGCAACCAAATTTAATTAAATATTTTTATAATTACACTGGTAATAGGTCTGTGAAGACAACGCAGTCTTACTGGTGGTCCTGGACCACCCTCTTAAAGATAAGATTACAAATTGTATTCAAATAATGCAAGACAATACAAGAAAATGGATAAAATGATGGGATAAGTCTATGGTCCCTAACTAAGTCAGAGCTTAGAAAAACAGAGAAGCAAGACAAAGTTGGTGACTTTCAATATTGGTGATTTCAAATTCAATAGATATACGCACCCATTCTGACGTAAATTATTCTGAACAATATCATTGTAAATAATATTATTATTAGTCATTACACGAATTTACAGTTAATGGTAGTAAGCATGAGCTTATCTATACCTATGAAACTCAATGTCTGTCTGTCTGTCTGTCTGTTCTCTATACAAATCCACACCGTTTGTCCGATTCGATTCAAATTTTGCATACTTATGCTTTAGGACCCGGTGGGTAATATAGGTAACATTTCCTTACCTTCCTTACCTCTTCCCCTCCCCCTGACATATTTTCGACGCAAATCTGTACCGTGTGACCGATCGGACTCAAAATTTGGAAACTTATATTTTAGGACTCGGCGGGGAACATAGGCGAGATTTCCCCCTATTCTCTTACCCCTTTCCTTCCCCCTGACATATTTTCGATGCAAATCTGTACCGTTTGACCGATCGGACTCAAAAATTTGGAAACTTATTTTTTAGGACTCGGCGGGGAACATAGGTGACATTTCCCCCCTATTCTTTTACCCCTACCCTTTCCCCTGACATATTTTCGATGCAAATCTGTACCTTTCGACCGATCGGACTCAAAATTTGGAAACTTATTCTTTAGGACCCGGCGGGTAACATTTTCGATATTTCCCCTCATTCTTTTAACCCTTCTCTTCCCCCTGATATATTTTCGAAGCAGTTCTGTACCGTGTGACCGATTGGACTAAAAATTTGGAAGCTTATTTCCAGGACTCGGCGGGTAACATATGTGAAATTTCTCCCTATTCTTTTAACCCTTCCCCTCCCCTGATATATTTTCTATGCAAATCTGTACCGTTTGACCTATCGTACTCAAAATTTGCAAAATTATTATTTAGGACTCAGTGGTTAATATTGGTGACATTTCCCCCTATTCTTTTACCATTTCCCCTCCCACTGATCTATTTTTGATGCAAATCTATACCTTTCAAATCGAACCTTTGTTTACCCTCACCAATTTATTTTAAACTTAATCCTTAACCCGTGCAACGCCGGGTAAAATAGCTTGTGTTTTATATATTAGACGATTATTTGTTAGTATTTAAAAAAAATTATTGAGTACTTCAAAGTAACTAATGCTACATAGCAAATTAAGAATTAAAAAAATGTTATATACCTATATTATATATTTAAGAGAGAGTTCTTGCTGTCGGTATTAAAAACTGATCGTTATCAAAAAGCAGTGGTTAACTGAGAAATTCTTGCTTCAACTGCATTGTACAGGGATAAATTGATCCCTGATAGTGACATTTATTACATAGAAATTTTTGCTAAGCTCAACATTAACACAAGCATTCCATACATCTTTAACATATGAAGTTCGTGTTCCTGCAATGTAAATATTTTCACGATTTCTATTTTATATTACCGTAAAATATAGCTATTTGCTTCTTCATTAATAGCAAACTAAGTTTGTGGTAACATTGTTATTGTTAATTAAGAGAAAACACTATGTTAAAAATACTATTTATTGAATAATCAAATTAGTCCTCTTGTCAGGATACAACGTAAACTTTTTTTTTTTAAATAATATTTCAAATTAAATAAGTGAAAACATCCAGAATTCTAATACAATCTTTCAAAATAAATGATAAATCAAGGAATTATAGAATTATAGAATTATATATTAAAATATAAAGGATGATACTAAAAAAATCAGGGAGTAATAAATTAATTTGTAATGATCGCAATCATTTTTATGTGCGTAAAATTTTGATATTAGATTTAAGTAACACTTAAGATGTTCATTTAGCAATAACAATTCTGAATTTTATAATCATTTTTAGAGACAAATCATTCTTTATAGATTATTAAATTGGAAAAATCGTTATTAATATCGAAATATTAATAAAAAGCGAATGATTGTTTTCAAAGAGTTACCTTTTGATTTTTTGAACGCCCTTATTTTTGTTTTTGATTGTGTCTATATTTCCGATGTTAATTTTAGTTTACATTGTATTTTGACAAAGGGACCATAGCGTTCGAAATTTGTAGATTATTCAATAAATACTGATTTTAAACAAAGTGATTTCTCCTTATTAAGAATATAACTTAAATTTGTACTTTTATAAGGTACATAAGTAAATGTACTTACTTTTACCAATATATACTAATTATAAATCTGATCGAATATCCTTATAAATAATCGAAGAACGATTTTCAAGTAACGAGTGGAAGTTCTTTCCAAGTTCACGAAGTCATTTTCTCTCGGTGGATGTCTTGGATAACTGACGTTTTTTGGAGGCTAGAGTCCCGGTTCTTTATGGAGGGTCCACACAGTACTAAATAACTACTCCAATGAATCACGTTTAGCACTTCAAACATTTTTAATTGAACTGCACACTTCAAATTACACACTTTTAACTTCATGCTCCACACTTCAAACTTCAAACTGAAGTGTAGTTGCCAGCAAACTTCTTGAAAAATTTTGGCGTAGTGGGGGAATGCGCAGAAGACAAAATTTGGGTTCCGTTGGTAGAATGGTACAAGCGCAATCTTTCCTCGACTACGCCGAAAATTTCAAAATGTTTACCGGCTACCGTAACTTTCAGTGAAGTGGAACGAATGAACACTTGTAACTTTTAATAATATTAAATTTTTGGCTGATTTGATGTGGATAAAATGAGTTTTTCAAATCGAGCTTTAGTAATCGTCGACCCCCGTCAGAAGTAATTTTTAGAGGACTTGATGAGGATATACGATATGAGATTGTTTATGGTAGTTGATTTTAGAAAAATTTGGAAAATGAAAGCACCCCCTCCTCCCATGGATTCGAAAATTTTGTTAAAAATTTCCCATCTCTAGTTTGCAGTTTTATAGTACTTCATGCGATTCAATAAAGCAGATGAAGTGTGTAATATTTTGATACTGACTACAAATGAAGCAAACACTTTGAAGCGGCCTTCAAATTGTTGAATGTGTGTATATCTCTTTAAATGTACAATGTAACGTACTTTTATTTCAAGGTAAATTCAGTGCTATACATAGCATCCTAGTAACCTAGCACAGGCGAAATTCACATCTGAGTTTTACATGTATGGAGGCAGCCGAGTATGTATTTAAAAAATACTAAACATGATTTCAAATATCTATACCTATAAAACTCAATGTCTGTTTGTCTGTTCTCTATACAAATCTACCGTTTGTCCGATTCGATTAAAATTTTGCATACTTATGCTTTGGGACCCGGCGGGTAACAAAGGCAACATTTCCCTCCTATTCTCATACCCCTTCCCCTTCCCCTGACATATTTTCGATGCAAATCTGTACCGTTTGACCGATCTCACTCAAAATTTAAAAAACTTATTCTTTAGGAATCGGCGGGTAACATAGATTACATTTCCTCCCTATTCTCATACCCCTTCCCCTGCCCCTGTCATATTTTCGATGCAAATCTGTACCGTTTGACCGATCGGACTCAAAATTTGGAAACTTATTCTTTAGGATTCAGCGGGTTACATAGGCTATATTTCTCCCCTATTATTTTACCCCTTCCCCTCCCCTTACATATTTTCGATGCAAATCTGTACCATTTGACCAATCGGACTCAAAATTTGGAAACTTACTCTGGCTATATTCCCCCTATTATTTTACCCCTTCCCCTCCCCTGACATATTTTTGATGCAAATCTGTACCGTTTGCCCGATCGGATTTAAAATTTGGAAACTTATTCTTAAAGACTCGGCGGGTAACATAAACTACATTTCCTCTCTCCTCCTTTACCCCTTCCCCACCTTCTGATATATTTTAGATGCAAATCTATACCGTTCGATCGATTGGAATTTGGAAACATATTCATTAGGACTCGGCAGGTAACATAGGCTATATTTCCTCCCTCTCCTTTTACTTTTTTTCCTCCCCCTGATATATTTTCATGCAAATCTATACCGTTCGAATCAAACCTTTGTTTCCCCTCACAAATTTATTTTCAACTTAATCCTTCACCCGTGCAACGCCGGGTACGAACAGCTAGTCTGCTATAAATTTTATTATACCATCCCAGTTGTGGATGTATAGTAGTTATTATTTTTAGCAATCATAAACAGATTTCAATTTGCAATGAAATAACGTGCACATGTAATTTCCTTTTCGGAAACTTAAGCTCACCAATTACCACTTTAAAGGGTTTCAGGAAATGTTTATTATACAGGGTGTTGATTAAATCAGAACTTTTTTACTGTTTAATCAAATTAATTTGGCTTTTTACTGTAAAGTTGCGATTTTTTAGATAATATATTTACAATTTAACCAGAGTAGTAAATATAACAGAGACAATAATCATATTTCACTGAAACATAAATTTTATTAACAATCAATAAATGGTTCAATCTTTCTTAACTAGCAGTTAAGCAAGATCGTGGCTAGGCCCTGCGGGCGGCTATACTGGCCGCTGAACAGTCGTGACCGCTGCGCGTCTTCAGTGTCCGCTACGCAGACATTGGTGTCTACAATTGCCTATTGGTTATAATGGCCGCTGCGCGTCCGATAGTGACGGCTGCACGGTCCCTCTTTTCTGCTTTTCATACGATTTGGTTATTTTTTAAAACTGATAATGACACTGTCTATTATGGCATACAACGGTAGTGACACACACATACTGCCTAATGCGGTTTTGAAATAATCATAGTATATATGATATATCGCCGTACATGCGTTCAAGTTTGACACATTTCCGACCATAGGTGCATTGTAACCGAAAAGTTAAATGTCAAATAGTTGCCTGCAAAAAACAATAAAATGGATGTAAGGAAATATAAAAATCGATGAATTTCGCCTTAGTGAATGTAGGTACATATTTGTAACATTTCTTCGCATTAAATAATATTAAAAAAAAAATTAAATAAAAATAATATCTTAAAGTTTTTTAAATTAAGCTGTACACCTCTTTTCTTAGAAAAAAAATATTTGATACATTTTTGATGCCGGCAATGGAAAAATAACGCATCACCCGATGCATTTTAGCATAATCATAATATAGATAATCTAACATAAAACTGATAACCAAATAAGCAACTAATTGTATAAATATTTGGTTTTGAATAAATTTTAATTGTGGATATTGAAATTCTTCAGAACACACTATTTTTTGGGAATTAAATTAAAGTAATTACTTAGGTAGGTACCTACTAATTTGAGAGCTTAAACAATTTTATGTGTTTAAAGAAAATACCGACCAAATAGGTAGCAAGGGAGCTCAAGTGAGTGGGGCATGAAGTGAGAGTTAATAAATACGGTTACTTAAATACTAAAATAATACATACATTTTGAAATGTTTTTTTTCCATGATAATGTCAAAGGATATAAAAAATTTAGTCCAATTGGATCAAATATTGCATTTTTTATTCTTTAATAATGTCCAAATAAGTTTTCTTATGATTGAGAATAATTCTAAAAAAAAAAAATTTTAAAATTGTTTTTTTGTCTTCATTGAACTACCCTGTACATTTAGGAACCAATTGCAAATTATACGCATGAGTTCAATCCATTACGTGGAACTGATCGATTTCACTTCATTTTCCGTACAGTTTCACTACCTGTATTAGAAAAAATATATACATATATTTGAATAAATATCTACAATAGTTATACAATATCGTTTTTCGTCATTGGTTTTGTGTTACAAAAGTTATATTTTAAAATCATAAATAGGTAATTGTGATTTTAAAGAAGACCAAAGTTATAAGAGAAATATAATAACTAATATTTTGTCTAAATACAGATGCATACACTGGTTACGTGTCAAATCAAAATCTTTACCATTTTTAACTAAAATATATCTATGTGCTATGAAAAAAATATAAAATGAGAAAAAATAGTAACATTGTTAAATATTGGTAAAAATGAAGAAAACAAAAAATAATAACATCATGACATGCATACTTACCTACATTTTTGACGAAGACAAATAATTAAAGTTAGTCGTAAAAAAATAATAAATTGTAAACACACATATAGGAAAAATCATCTACTACACATCATGATTCTTAAATATTGGTAACTGTATATACTCGTATGTGTATGTATATATCATATAATACAACCTGCGTTTTGTTGCCGACGTTGCCCAAAAAACATATGTAGTTTAATTTAAAATGAGTAACTTAGGAAGAGAGGGGTGCCCTTAAAACGATGTATGCAAAATTTGATTCAAGTGGGGGATCTTTGGAATTCTAGAGAGTAACTGTACAAAATTTTGGATAGTGTTCAATATAATGCACCTTTATATTGTAAGAAAGGAGGTGTAGCTAGGAAGAGACGAACTACATTTTATTTGGAGGAAGATTGGGATGACCAGGAAGAGAAAAGGATATCTGAATTTTGTGCAGGGTACCTAAAGAGTAACATGTACAATTTGCATTAGAATGGTTAAAAGGTGTTGATCAAAAGGATTCGTGGACACTGTTTATGTATAAGTCTTTTGTTTCTGTCCTAAGACCTGTTAAAACCTGAAGCTATATGACCACTTCACGCTAGATAGTGATCTAATAAAACACTAGATCTCAGTTAAGGCTTGTGTAAACCGCGCACAATGTATTTTTTTATGTCGTACTTGGATTTGTTTTATAATTAATATTTTTGAATAAATCGTTATTGATAACAGACAACTAAAAAAAACTCTTTGAGGATGCTGATTTTCAAAGTTTGCTTTAGATTAAATATTAATTTTAACAAAAAAAAAAACTAAACACTGTCGGGTAGATAAAAATTGTATATAAAATTGATAAAAATAATGTATAAATAGACACTCACTTGACTAAATATTTGTCGCATGAATAATACTTGACTAGAATCGTCAAAATACGATTGTTTGTGTTTGTTTTCCTTTCTTTTCTTGGCACTACAACCCTTGGTGGGTCTTGGCCTCCTCAAAAATTTTCCTCCACTTATCTCGGTCTAGTGCCAGCTCTCTCTAAGGCAGAGATATCTTTGAGGACGTTGTCACTCCATCTTAATTTTGGCCTTCCTAAGCTCCTTTGCCCTTGTATTGGCCTTGATTTCAGCAGGGACTTTGGTGCTTGATGCTTGGACATTCTCTCCACATGACCTAGCCACCGAAGTCTTCCCAGTTTTTTAAATTTTGTGACGTTTGGCTCCTTAAATAGAGTATAGAGCTCATTGTTGTAACGATAATTAAATATAAAAAACAAATTAATGTAACATTATATTGTAAAAATGAAAATATATACCCCAGTAAAGTGCCACGAGTAAAAAATTGACCTGTAAAAAATAACAATAGTGAGAATGCCATGTGAAGTATTCAAACCATTACAGTCACAGACTCATTTTCATGTTTTCGCCATCACTTCTCAAGCTGATCAGGCGGTGGGAACACCCCGTCACTTTCGTTCCCGGGCCGCCTTGCAACCAGCTCATGATTTACTGCAAATTGGCTTTTGATGTATGGCGGTTTTAGAGCGCTGTCATACCGCATCCGTCCACTATGACGGGCAGGTTGGCATAACTCATCGTGATACGCCGCGCACCACCTGTCACCGACCGGCGGAAGCGCCCGCACTTCTGCGGGTGTAAATATTTTTACTGGCACTAATGTGGTAATTTGAATAATCACCAATCCGCCGTTCACCCAATTAATGTCAGGTTTTCGGTGCTTGTGCAACGCTTCAAGGATGACATTCGAATGCGCGGAATATCCGACTCGGCGTTTTAATTGAGTACTAAATTATAAGTCCAAGGAGATAATTTCATATATACGACTGCAATCTAAGGCATATATTATTGTAATTATAATAATTACTTTGATTTATTACCTTATTTTATCCAAAGTTATGAAGTTTTGTTGAATGCAATATACAGGTGGGTCATAAGTAACTGTCTATTCTGATATCTATGTATTAGGGTATTATTATGATCAAATAAAAACGCGTACCAAAATTACGTAGATAACCAAACATTTTTTTGATATCAGGTCAAACTAAACGAATTAAAGGCCAAACCCAAGCAGGAATAATTCCTGGAAATATGAATTTTAGCATAGATCTAATTATCTGAGTAGTGATAAACTTTTTGCGAGTTGTCAAATGTCCCAAAATACAGTTTTATGTAATTACTTGTATTCAACATCCAAACGGTTACCAATATGAAAATTAATATTGTATCTTTTCAAGATATATTATAGATGTCTCATACTATCAAACGTCTATAATATATCTTAATTAATGATGTTCCCTGGGAGATAAAATCAAGTATTGTGTTCTTAGATAAATTTAAACATACTCAAAATATTCTAAATTTTATGTTTTTTTCAATTTCATAAATTACAGATTAGCAATAAACTGTTTTGCCGTAAAACTTACCCTAAATGAAATATTTACATAAAACCGTACTTTTTGACTGCTGCCAGTATCTTTAAACAAAATATTTCGAGTTTATAAGAGTTTTTTTAATGAATAAAAAAAGTATAAATGTAAAAATAAAATTTAAGAATCTTATAGTAAAGTGTTCGAAAAATCAATGTTTTTCAGTAGTCTTTTGTAAAGATATTCGTTCTTAAACATTACAATGAATGAAAATTTTGATACTAATGAATGTCCATATTGATGTTTTGAGTTCTCGCTGATATATCGTATTATTTATTATTACTTATTTTTGGATTTTCATTGAAAATCAAAGAAATGGTTAATGATGAGTTGTATACTATTCGCGATGCTGCTTTTTTTCTAATCGAACACTTGATTTTAAATAAATTTAAATATTTGTTGCATGCGGCTATAGCTTATATATAAAATGTTATTAATGGGCTCCTTTATATATTAATTTAACCTAATATTAAATAAAATATATTTAAAAAATTAAAGAAATCATGAAAAATACTTATGGCTCACCTGTATGTCCTCATACAGATGATTTATTCTCAAAGGTTTCTCTGCTGTGCTCACTTTTAGAACTGGCTAATAATTATAACTGTATTATTTTACTTTATTTGGTAACATACAAATGGTAGTTGAAATATGAAAAACAATTATATTACTTAAAAAATGTATAATATAATCCACCTAAATATTTCGACAAATTATCTTTGTGAACTGGGAAAATTACTGGTTTGGTCTGGTCTGGTTTGGTCTGGTTTGGTTTGGTTTGGTTTGGTTTGGTTTGATTTGGTTTGGTTTGGTTTGGTTAGGTCTGGTTTAGTCTGGTTTGGTCTGGTTTGGTCTGGTTTGGTCTGGTCTGGTCTGGTTTGGTCTGGTTTGGTCTGGTTTGGTCTGGTCTGGTCTGGTTTGGTTTGGTTTGGTTTGGTTTGGTTTGGTTTGGTTTGGTTTGGTTTGGTTTGGTTTGGTTTGGTTTGGTTTGGTTTGGTTTGGTTTGGTTTGGTTTGGTTTAATTTGGTT
>JADDOH010011610.1:0-20366 GCA_016648135.1 Agrypnia vestita
ACATATATACAATTTCCAAAAAAATGAATAAGCATGGTATATTCTATCATGGGTGGAAATGGCGAATGTTACAATTGTGTAAAGTGATCACTTAAGCCAACCATAAAAAGACAGGTCATAAGTCCTGTTACACCCAAAAATGACTTTGTGATGGTCGACACAGAGATAGATTTAATAAATTTAGAAAATCTTAAAATAATAATATTCAAAAAAACCAAGTATGGACATCAAGAATATATTTCTTCTGGTTTGAATCATTTAAAAGTAAAAGCCTGATATATTTCTTCTCAAGATTCTATGTATTACAAGAGGCTAACAAAATATTGAATATTCAGCTATACAAGTAATATTTCTTAGATCTTTATTATACCATAGATATAATTCTGTGTTAAATTAATATCGTTTGCCAATCCTAATAGACTCGACCTTGTGAGTAGGTGCGAACGAGCCTTTATTATTTATGAATCGGAACAGCAAGTCTCGTGTGTAGCGGGTGCTTTACCATTATCTTAACGAAACGGACCAATCACAGGCGCGCTTTGCCTTTCGACGGGTTGAGCCGGAGGCGACCGTCCTGTTGACTGAATCCGGCCAATGGCGAGCGCCGGCGGTGAGGTCATCGCTCATAGGATGAGTCACTGCACTAGCGTGGATTTCGAAGATATGGTGCAATCGAGAGTATAAAAGGAGCGAACACGAAATACTCTGCCCCTTCAGTTCGAGACCAGACTTGCGAGCGGGAGCGCTGCCCAACAGACTACCGACGGAGCCCCGAGTTCCAGAACAGCATTTGCGGACGGAGTTGCTGCCCGGACGTATGGAGGAATCTACCATTCATCAGTACCAGAGAGGATCATACCGCCACTGTGTAACAGCTAAGGAACACATTTATATTATCTATCGATTAATTATTTTCACTATTGAAATGTATTTATTTTGGGAAGATTTAAAATCGGAGCAATAATGTATAATTAATATCACGATTTCTTGTGTGATCTTGGCTCAATTCGTACGGGAATATCTCCCAAACGAATATATTTTGATGCATGGGGATTTTCATACCATTTGTATTAACAATTGATTTTACGGAGCTCTATAAGCAGTGCTTAATAGATTCATAATATTGTCGACGCGTTATGTATTGCATAACCAGATATCAATCCAAATCGTACGAGAAATTCTTCCGAACGAATATATTTAAAAGTATGGGGATTTTCAAACTATTTTTACTAATAATTGAATACACGTAATTCTATAAGAAATGCTTAGTAGCCTTATAATAATTGTGTTGCGTAAGTATTGCGCAATCCGATCTTCAGCCAAGTCTTTATGATTTGAGTACCTCGGTACATCTGGCTTAACAAGTAGCTTCAGAACGACGAGTAAAGGACAGAATGGGAAGATCTAACTGAAATTGGAGTTTTCTGGTTTACGAACGTTGAGCTAGGTGAGGTTGTGGATGACGCTCGTGTCATAAGCCTGGAATTCGCGCAAGCCCCTGTGAGGTACTCTTAAAAGCGGGACCTCCCTTGTTGATCGGAGTGGCCACTAGACTCGACCTTCGCGCCTCATCTTGCTCAAAAACAGCGTAAACCAACGTCGTGAATTCTCTGACTTTGGAAGGATTTCCATGCTTGAATGCTATGAAATCTCAATAGAAAACGTTAACTTCTATTTCATCCTCTGTAAAAAGACAGAGCTAGAATCAGTATAAAAATCATTCACTCATATGGAATAGCTGGGATATTATAAATATGTTACTAACACTCTAACATTTGACCAAAGTAAATGTTGCAAGATGCAGAATCGTGGGACGCCGCTCTGAAAAGGCATAATGAGATTGCACAATAATTTGTAACATCGCTGACTATGCCCGCAAAGGAGGCTAATGTCGTCATCAATTCGTACCAAAAGAGTACATGATTCTTCAAACACCGGCCTAAAAGAAAGGCGCCTCAAGACAACACACATCATCAGAAACTCGTACCAAAAGAGTACGGCCTTCTCAATTATAAGCCTAAAAGAGAGGCGTCACAGGATCACATCTCGTAAAGAAGAGATAGAGTCTCGGGATGCAGTAAGTTCCGGAGGAACAAGGGGGGTCGTTTAGTCCCTTAGGAAGTCGGCCACCGGGTTTAGGCGGGCGCGGAGCCTCAACCCCTCTCAGCAGAGATGCTGAGGGTTTAAAAAACCAAAATTTAGCATTCAAAGAAACTATTATTTCATATAAACTCACGGGCTGTTGTAGAATCCTTTCGAACAAACCATCCCCGAGACCTTATCTACTTATTTATAAAGAAGTTTCGTTTCAAAAATGTCTTATTTCGTAGATAGCAAATATATGTATTATTTTCCCCAGGAATTAATATGAACAGGTTCATACACGTCTAAGACGACACCATTCAAGGTAAGAATATGTTAATATAAAGTGTTTAAAATTATTAGTTTCAGTGTTATTTAATATGTGAATTTCTCCTCTTTATGCCGTTCGATTGATTTTATTGGGTTGTTTCCAAACGGAAATGTTTTATTTCTAATACACGAATTCTTCTGGTGAACGTATTTTATTGTAACATAAATGTATAGATTATTAGGTTCGTTAGATGATTTTATTACGTAATATTATGCAATTGTTTCCACACTGCTCCTATAAAAGAATTTGAAGTTATTACGATACACAACGGGGTCCTTCATCCATTAGACGATTCATGTGCCAATTCAACGACGTATTACGAATAGTATATATTGTATTTATCGAGATTTAGTCGCATTTATTATTCCTAGTGAGGTTTTTAGTATTGGTTCCAGGCGCCATTATGAGGCGGAAATAGTTCATATTCATAGCCCGACTGCAATAGGTATTTTTGTCGCGTAAGAGGTAGCACTTTTAGAAATATAACTATGTTTTATGTTTAGTCCCTGACGGACAGGATGGTATAGCTGTGGCTATTTAGGTAATATACTTAGTAAATGCAAAGGGCATTAGGTATTATCAATTTCGTCTGCGAACCCAAGATGTTAGAAATATTTTTAGTTAATATTTTTAGTTAATATTGCATTCAAAAGCGCAATTTTCACAGAATACACTTTTCAGTTAATAATTATTTTCAGTAAATGTAGAGTATTAATATTGTATAGAATACATTATTTATAATATTTCAAGAAGGTATAATATTTTATTCCGCGATCCTTTTATAGTTACAGCGTATCTGTCGACTTCAGCCGTTGCCACCCGCGCCATACAACTATTTTCGCTAACATCATACGGCAAATGACTTTATTCATTGCAATGAAATTTATATTATTTAATATTATTTTCTACGACGTATTTTTGACGGGTCACCCCCATAGGATCATCACATTGTTAGCCGCGGCCAGGAGTTGGCAAATCAATTGAACATATAATAGCTAAAATTAAATATCAACTCGCGGCGATTAAGCAACGGCATTTTAAATAAATTATTAATACAGAATTCCTCGTTAGTACGTTAGGAAGACCCCACTATCTAACTGGATCATCACAACTTCTATACCTACTTTCCCATAATTAATACAGTTTCGTCTCTGTGAGATATCTATAATATACACTAACATGATTTTTTTTTTACTTCATACATTTTCGTCTCCAGGACTTAAAATTTTGCATCTTGTGACAGCGATGGCCTTTCGAGTGATTTGTCTTTGGACATGCCGAGATACAAGACTGGTTTATTATAATTATGATTCTCAGAATGATACGTTAGTATGTTTTTGAATGGTAATTTTTATGGGTTCACGGTTATTTAAATAGTTTTTTATTACAAGTACACGAATTAATTATCACAATACATTGAGAGAATGTCAACATATGCAGACAGAAGTGGCGTGCAGTGAGAACGATGAAGCATTACATTTACGTAATAATAAATTTTGATAAAAAATCGAATTAAAAGGTATATCTCGTAATATTCCTGTCGCAACTAGTGTCATATTATTCAGATTTTAATATAACAAAAGCCGTACACCCGTGAAAAATCACGGGACATAATTAAATGAATATAAATGTGAAAACCATGTTGTTTGGTGGCGCGATCCTTGCATATAGATTGAGCCGCGCATTGATTGACGTGTCACTCGGCTGCCCGCGCTTCATTAACGGCTAGTCAGTGTTGTTGTTGTAACTGCCTGCACATAAGCCATGCTTCAACGTACTCACCGCACGCACCTGGTTGAGAATATGACGGTGAATTTCAAAATATGTAGAGTGTTCTATTGGAGATTTAATTAAAATATATAAATGATAAATCACTTATACAAACGGATATAAAAATATATCAAGAAAAAAAATATAGTTACTATTGGCACTTGAACTCGGAACTTTCTGTTGCCGGTAGACTGCTTTGAATCTATATTTTGGTGTCTCATTTTGATCGATATATATTTCTGTGTAGTGAGACATCGATCTTTGTATCGAAAGTGTTGAAGTAAAATCTTTGTATTGACTGATTTATTTCATTCTTATTTATAACCGAGGCATAAGATAACACTGTGTCAAAATGTGATTTTTAATATCAGTATCTGTATTACTGCAAAAAATATCATACACCGCAGGAATTCTTCACATATAATATTCTTGTTTCTGAGGTCAGGTCTAGGAATGCTCACTGAAATGCCGTTCCCGAACTCGTGAGCGCATACATGGAAGTTAAAATATACCAAGGAATATTTCCCGGAATACTTAAAAAGATCTTAAATTTCTTCAATAACTTTCTGTTTGTACATTTTTTTAAAAATAAATGTTCACGTCTGCGTCAGTATTTAAAATCAGAATTGCGGGACATCCTCGACAATTTTTTATGCGAATTTCCCGGAAGCTTGTTTTATTTTTTGTATTTAAATTATTATATAATTTTTTTTCAAATAATTACTTAAATAATCAACGTGACAGAAACTTTGTTGTGTAACATGATAACACAATAATTCCAATTTTCACTTCGCTAAATTTTGCACAACCCTTACGTTGTTACGTCACTATTATAATTTCGAAAGGTGTAGTCCATTTTATGATCGGGTATAATCAATAACTTTTCGAAATACAGCGAGTTGTCACATATTCGGGTAATGGGTAGATTAATGTAAATTAAAAATGTTCTCAGGTTTTCACGGCCGTTCAGAATCTTCTGCGTCTAGTTTTCTGGGATATTCTGCCGTATATCTGACCTCTCTGGCTGACGTCTCAGATCCCATCCCGTTTCGGATCACAACACATGAGCCCCGTTGATTGACCCTGCATTTCTATCGACATATCCCTTTCAGAGTGTTAGTTCCCATGTGATTGTGAAGAACATTAAAATAGGGTCAGATATCCATCTTCAGTTCTTTAAAAGAGTACCTTTATAAAGCAGTATTATTATTTTTCAACATTTGACTGGTAAATTGAAGGCTAAAAAATAAATAGCACTGATTAATAATAAATTGTTCTAAAATTCAAGATTTAAAAATTAAAATCAGAAAGCAGTATATGATAGTGAGAAATCAGTATCCTGATTATGATAATGGGTATGTTTATATATGGTGGAAAATTATAAGGTGTAAGTATAAAAGTATAAGTACTACACGGAGAATTCCATGGCTACATAACTACTGAAAATAATCTTGACACATTGGCGATGAACCCTTTTTTATCAAAATAAATCCTAAGATATTGTAAAAAGAAAATTCCAACTTGTTCCACGATTGTAACAAATTTAATTCGAATGTAATTAAATAAGGCACTAGAATATAATAGAAAACTACACGCAGATGCAATGTAGATTAGTTATATTTACACCTGAAAATGACAGGGACTGTTCCTCTCGAAACTATTACAGTCACAAATCGAACAAAAATTTTATCCTTTCATCCGATATTTTCATGCATAATCTTAATGAAAAAGATTAATTTTTGCACCCTGCGGCTTATAAAATCTCTGTATGTAATATAGTCATCCTGTATTTCCTCTTAATACCCTCGAACGCTGTATAGACATACAAAATGCACAGATTTTTATAATTCCTGCCAACGTTCTCAATGACGGTTTTCCCATTTTCTCTCATATTTTCCCCGCTTACTTTGATCCCTCTAACCAGATTTTTCAAATGGAAACCATTTCAGCTGCACAGAAGGAAGTCAAAAAAGTTGAGACCGACTGCAGTGTCCCGTCGTCTGCAGTACTAAAGAACGGCACTATTCTACTTAGTCGCTCGACATTACAATGGCCGCTGCAGCGCTGGGCATGAGAGGTTCTCCAGCGAGTTTTTCCAATTCCCGCTGTTCAGCCCTCGTACGAACTCGAGTAGGGAAAGAAGTATCGGAAAATTGATTCGGCATTAGCGTATGACATTGTTGACTCTCAAATAATTTAGTGCTGTATTCTGGCTGTCGAAATTGTTAAAATATTAATATGCTTTTCGTAAAGGTGAGATAGAGGTTCTCATGCACAGTGCACGATCACGTTACATTAGTAATGTAAAATTGTCAATTTTTATTTTTAATGATAAACATTTTTGCATTGTGTTAATAATTCGCTCTTCTTGATCTTTCTAAGTAATTTATCTTTTGTTTGGCTCTCGCCCAATTTCTCTTCCTGCTAACCTCCGTAGAAGTTTAACAAAAACTTTTATAATTAATAACATTAAAAATATACCTTTTACAACAAAAAAATCCTACAGTTCTTCGAATTGTTTCCCGAAACAACTTGGCTGGACAATTGGTCCTTTTAAAACATCAAGCGTCTACTGCTCGCTCGAGTATATTTGTGGTGTTGTTTTAGAGATATTGTGGTGTATTCTCTTCCTGAGTATGATACGTTTTCTTTGAAATAAGGAAGAAATTGAATACGCGATCTTGTTCAGTAATTATCACTTTATTTATAAACAATACCTCTGCGTGCGACCGTCAGTGCCCGAATGGCGTCGCCCGTTTCCCCCGCTTCCTACCGCATGCATTCATCTCTTTCACACTATCACTACGCACTCCTCATACACCACTCTACCACAGATATAAATCTCTAAAATGAAAATAAATACAAATATCGTCGTAATCGATACTATATCATTGTATTGGCTTTATTGGAACCATTATTTGATGCTATTAGTATTTAAATAAGATTACGGTACTTCGAAATAAATTTCAACAATTTGCGCGCGTTGTTCTGGCGTAAGTCTATTTATTCGTGGTGAAATGCAAACCAAAGTGAGCTTAAATCAGCTGTCAGCTGTCAAATTGGATGTCGCTGGAAAATTTGTTACCAATTTAAAAAATAACCTCTTAAATAACTGTAATAGTTAATATTAAAATCATTGTTCACTGACACGTCCGCTCTCGAATCAGCTCTTGTAGTGATCTCCATCAGTCATAACGCACTCTTTTTTGTGTCCAATGCTCTGGCCTCTCTTTGGTCTTTATCCGTTTTTTTCTTTTAAGAACATTCCTCTAGACACTCAAAATATTTCGCTGTAGATAATATATTCTTTTATTTTGAAAATCTAGTAGTAAAAGAATAATTAACACTTTGTTATACACACTTAAATTTTATTGTAAAAATTCAACATGTTTCGGGAGCGAGGCTTTCTTCTTCAGGAAAATCGTACGTAAGTTGTAAGTCCGTCCGTCCATCCATCTGTCTGTCTGTCTGTCCCCGTAACTTCGTGTAACGTACGTAATTTCGTTCGAATTCACGACTTAAAAACGAACTTAAACTGCCGGAAATGGGGTTTCAACCCCGGGCCAGCATACCCGAAACGGCCGCTCAACGCATGTTGCTACGGCCGCCTCTCCGTTTATTGCCAAAAATATACTATAAATATATACTAGGTCTTAGCAAAGACGCGAACCAATGTTCCGTCATTTTTTACGGGTTGCAGCTAGTGAATATACTAAAATTATGTTCATGTGGGTAATTCCCATTTTTTATCAAAAAATACGTAAAAAAATGAAAACGTCCTTGTAGTAAAAGTGATGATGGATCTTATTAGTTTTGGTCTTTCTCTTCAAGGGAAAACTATTCACCGAGCTTGCAGCCCTTAAGGTAGTGAATTATAGGGGTTTGAAAAAAAATTTCCTCCATGGTAATGACCTCATGTCCGTGGAAGTGACATTTCCTACATGAACGTAATACATATATGGGAGTGACATACTACAAGGAGGTGATACTTTTTGGAAATAACCTTTGCATTTCAAAACTGTATTTATTTTAATTCGTTTGCATTTGTTTCAGATTCGTTTTCGTTCACAATTGTGTTTTCGTTGAGGTATCCCTTCGGCAGTTTTTGAATGCTTTTTGTGTTTTGGCATCTAAAATCAACAATAAATGGATAATAAACAATAACAAAATAAATAAATGAAGCAAGCATTCTGTAAAGTCGCGCCCATATACTATATAATTGTCAGTTCCATGGGTCAACAGTCACATCCATGGGTCAATTTTTATCCACGGATCCATGGAAGTGACGTCCATGGAAGTGACTTTTTTCATTAAAATCGTAGAAACATAACCACTTAATCAACCATGAACATACAAATTTAGTATAGTGTTTTTGATACATAAACGCAATTAAACCACAAAAGCAAAGTTCATTATTGAAGTGTACATACTTTTGATGATCAACACGGTTGTGACCACTTATGCTTTACGGATTTTGACACTAGGAAACTAAATAAGATTTTCTCGTAGCGGTTACAACGCCGGTAGAAACTGCCAACTGAGTCAAGATGGCAGAAGATTACTTAGTTTATTCACAGTAGCGTTTGTCAAAAATACACAATATTTTTATAAAATATGACTGGTGTGACACACATCCATGAAAGGGACAAATAAATTGATCACAAACTTTTATCTATTAAAAAAAAAGAATGTGTATAGCTATGGACATTATGTTTATATATTTAAATAGTAAATTTATTGAAGTTCATATTGGCAATCTTTTTTACGTATTTATTGTAAGGAGAGAAAGACATGATATTTTTTTTCCCACAAAGCTAGAGTAATCACACCCACGGAAGGGACATTTTTGATGGTTTGGCACTTAATAAAAAAATAACTATGCACTTAATTTACATATATATATTCTAAATTTACAATATATTACTTATATTTTGTGAACATAAATCATGATCCCGGTATTTAAGTACTACAGCTTGGAAAAATGATAGTCACATTGGTTTTTTTCAAAAATGGGAATTACCCATGTATAGACATAACTAATCTGTCTATTGTAAGAAGTTATATAAAAAGTCATTTTCTAATATAATTATAGTTTTATACATGATATTATATAAGTATAAGTAGATAGTATTAGAAAATAAGTTTACTTGTTTATTTCATTCCATTTGTTTGGTTTGTTTCTTCCATACAAGTTTGTTCCATTCAGTAGTGATACTTGTATTTACTATTATCGTCGTATCGTTTGTTTCCGTCCATTTTCATATGTCAACCATTAAAAGCATACTTGTGTTTCCCCGTATCCTCCTTATTTTCCTGTGTTCCATCTCCAAAACAAATATGTATGATATATTTATTATTATGGCATTGTATTGTGTACTTACATATATCTATATATATATCTATATATATTATATATATATTAATATATTATATTTATATATGTGTGTGTACACGCGTGTACAGTTGCCGGCAAACTTCTTGAAATTTTTTGGCGTAGTGGGAGAATGCGCAGAAGACAAAATTTGGGTCTCGTTGGTGAAATGGTACATGCGCAAACTTTCCCCCACTACGCCGTAAAATTTTTATGCTTATATACAAATATCTGAAATATATTATATAATATATATTTGTTTATCCATTTAGTAGTAGTTGCCTTCATCTTATTGTGTAGAAGGAACGATTTATCACTGAAACGAAGGTACGACAAAAAATAACATAAGACATTTGATGTAGAGCCTTTTATGGTTATTGGTTGGATTCACAGACAATGGTCGCAATTTGATATGGCGTAGTTGTATCTGAACACGAGATGCGAGTATGATGTCGTTTTTGTAATTTCAAACATATTATTTTCTTCATTTCTATATCTTCTTTTTTGATATGTGTAACTACTGTTGCAAATTTGTTTTTAACAAGCTAAATATGTACCTACTTAGTTAATCATGTACAAAATTTAATAAAAATACATAGGAGATTAAAATCACGTTTAACATAGTTGTATGCGTAAATAATGTAATTGTATAAATAAAAACTTGTTATATAATATCGTATACATATAAACTTGATACAAATTTCTTTCTAGCTTTTTTAAAACGCCTATATTTTCAGACAGTTGTAAGCTGGTAGAAATTAGTGTGATTATCTTTAATAGGTGATAAAATCGACCATTCATATCATTCATTTAGCTTTATTATTCCAACTAAAACATAAGGTAAGTTTATAGAATTCCACAATCATACATATGAAATAAAACACACTTATTTTATAGTTCTACTTATTTAAGTTTTGTAAAACGCGTTTCGCCTTGTGAGATTCGGGCATTATCAAATTATCATTGATAATTATTAATAACGCACTCATAATGCGAAACGCATTTCACAAAAATTAATTGTATAAATAGTTATAAAAAACAAGTGTTTTTATTTTCATATATGTAAAACATATAATTATGATATTTTTGTTAAATTTAAGGAAAATACTCCTTAAATATTTCAACCTGAATTAGTTTATATTCGATAAACTGTATCAGTGAGCATTAAAACTCTAAGTTTATGATTTTAAATGGTTTATTTTCCTATTAAATATCACAAATTTAAGTTAGAATGACTTTAAAATGTATCATCTAATATTTAATAACTTCCAAACTTATTAAAATATGTGAACGAGCGTGTTTGTACATTTTTACTCTTCTTAATTAATAATTATTTCATTTTTAGTAAGATTATAATTAATTTAATCATTTGTAAAAGCCACAAAGCATATATATTTATCCACAGTCAAACAAAACTACAACATAACAATTTTGTTGATATTAAATACAGCACATCTAATTATAAATTTACATGTATGCCTGTATTATGTACTTACACTCCAAAAAGTATGTGTGTAAAATGTTTTTGTAAATTGTAATTATAGTATTTTTTCTATCTCGTTCCTCGTTCCAATTGAATATTGTGTAGTGTAGTGTTTTATGAAATGATGCGTATAATAAAATAAAATAAAAATCTTTTACTATCCGGTAGCCTAAAAATGAATTCGGTCTTCCAAGCCCACTTTCACAATCTACTTTTCTACTTGCCTGAAACAGAGGTTCATTTAATTTACTTTAACCTTTACAAGCCTCTGTTTATTTTTTTAGTCAAATAAAACTACCGCTTTTCGTTTTATAAATTGTTTGTGTTTGTAACGAATTTCAATGTTTCGACCTTTACCAAAATCAAATATTATTCTTCAAGATAAAGTATTTTTGTACTAAATATTTCGATATAATGTTGAAGATTGCCTGAACCTAATCAATGCATTAGGTTTGTCTATAATATGTGACGGTCAGATACCTTATTAACCGGTCGGGTGCTAGAGCGTAGGTCTGCACTCCCTAGACACGTATCCGAATTCGGCCTATTTTACCCGAGTTTATGGGTTTTTGAAGCTTATCATTGGTTATATTTCAAGTTTTTGAATGAATGAACGAGTTCTATTTGTCAAGTAACCTCATTTGCCGCGCAGATTGGACAAAAAATTATTCCAAATGTAGTCTTCGAACCGCGCATTAATTGTGTTATCTGTTAAAAAAAAGTGTTATTTTTAAATAAAAAAACTTGTTAAAATTAAGTATTTTTGTATTCTTTGATATATTTGGAATGAAAATATTGAAATACAATATCTTTAGTGTTATTGCTTCCTTGGTTTTATTCGATAAACATGTGCGTACATTTCTGACAGTAAATTTCGTTGCTTAGTTTCATAAGTAATGAATCAGTAATTATTGTACAAGTAATTATTGAAATATAAGTAATTTTTTATGTCTGTATATTGAGAAACGAAAAACTGCAACTTCTTAGCGATTATTGTTGATTTTTACATGAATCTAACCATCACAAAAAAGTGTTTAAAAAACAGCAATGGTGCGTGAAATTGCGCGGCATGCGACCAGTTAACATATTTTTTTGATAAAAAATTTATATCTCAGCCTTCTTAGATACAAATGTAAAGATATTATTAATGTCACGGACATTCTAGAGTTTTTGAATGCTAGATATCAGTGGTGACGAACCTTTTGCTCTCGACGTGTCAAAAATTCTGGAAATGCCTAATAATACTGCTGGTGCATCACATCTAGAGCTAGTGATGGTATTTTAACCGGTTGTAAAATAACCGTTATTATTTATTTATTTATTAACGCCCTACAGGCGATTTTGTTATTTGAGAATTGTATGTGATTGTATCGATGATTGATAACTGATTTTCGTTATTCGACGGGCAACTATCGGTACTAGACAAAAGTTATACGAATATCAAATAACAACATCATGTGTAATGGTTTAATCCTCATTATCTATAGCTGTCTAAATTACTAGTTGTATGTGCCTAGTTACTCTTTGACATTTCTACGGAATACTTTGTTCGTTCCGATCTGCGGCCGGATACGTGTTTATACTAGTATTCGGCCGTTTAGTGTTTGACGCGCTATTTTTTAGCCACATAACTTATTAACATTGGTGCTTGCAAACGAGGCGTCGTCCAAAAGCAGGTTTTTTTTTAACTATGGCTTTGGTTGTGGTGGTCGGTGGTGTATCGATATGTCATACCACAACACACTGGTTTCCATTGATTTATTGAATGCAAAAGCAATCGGGAAATGGGTTTCAAAATGAATTGGAATTTTACTGAAATTATCGCTCTTTTAATTAGATATGTTTTAATGAAAATAAGATTTTTATTTTAAAACAGTCGAATACTTGGATAAAAATACAAATTATAATTTTCGATATCTACATAATACTATGGAATTTTAACGTACAGTTTGAAAATTTTCTGCGCAATCTATTGTATCCTATATAAAATATATCCTATGTAAAGTATATCCTACATAAAATATATCCTACAGTGGATTAAAAAATATCCTCATTCAGTCGTTATGCTAAACCTCAAAACATTATTCATCAAAAAAGCTACATTTGCGGTTCACCGTGGTGTCGCGGTATCTTCCCTCAAATCCCACATTTACAATAAAATCCCGCAACGAGTACAATGCCAGCCATCTGCAAGTTTTAATTAATACAAACAAACACGTCGTCAAAAGTAAACAGACTTAAATCAGGATTAAAGTCTGCTGTAAAGCACTTATCCGCCACGGCGCACAATTGAAAAGGATCAAAAAGATCTTTCAAAGTTAAATCAAAAGTCTAGATCCATTATTTATAAAGATGTCCAGATAGCGGATAAATTAAAACGAGACCCTCTGTATACACAAAAAGACCAGCTTATCAATGCTGGATGCCTTATTGTCAGGATGTCCAATATTTTCAAAGAGAGCGATTTTTTTTCAAATTATAATTTTTCTAACAATATTTTTATATGTCAGGGGTCTATAAGCAAAGACAGCAATATCAAAAAAAATATATATATTTTGAATAGCATCACCGAGGATTGTTAATTTGTAATGTATTGAATTCTAGATTTTATGTATCTTCCTAAATCATATTTCTACAAAATTTATAGGCCCTTATTTTCCTATAAAATCTCCAAATCAGTACAATAGTACGCCTTTTCTTTTGTACCCTAAATATACGTTATAAAAACAAAATTACTGGATTTTGTCCATAGAGGGATAATCATATAAATGACATAAAAGACGAAGTTATATATAAGAAAAACATATATGGAAGGCTTCTTATGTTGGCCGCAGACCGTATTAGCTGGCATTAAGTGATCACTTTACACAATGCATCGTTCACCAATTCTACCGTAACAACAAGCCATAAAATGTAGGTCATAAGCCTTGTGGCTATCCTATAAAGACTATATATTTCCCATAAAAGTAACTTCGTATGTGTGAGACTTTTGTGAAATTTTTCTTAAATTATATTATAATTTTTTTATTTTTTTATTATTAATAACTTTTCGGTTCGCTCTCTTTTTATTTGATAGACGAGCCATCATCGTTTTGCATGAAAATTAGTTACGTAATCAAACGTAAAAAATACTATTCCTCTTTACACTGTTTAAAAAAGCGAAAGCTATAGTTTTGATATAAATTTGCACGTTAAACCCCGTATAAGAAACCCGGAGTTCTTTAGAATAAGCCAGAGAACTAATAATGTCGGTTACTTTTCTCCCATCACAAGGTTGTGTCGCACATATAATTTGTATTGTGCTGACCCTAATATTGATGCTGATATTCTTGCAAATACTTTATCTTCGTTCAAAAACTCACTCATACACAACATCCATTTTCTAAACGATGACCTGAACCTATAGATCCATGAAATCAATTATTTATTAAATACTAATCGCACTAGATTCAAACACTAAATATACAATACACATAAATGTACATGTAAAATATACTTAAATGCAAATATACATAATACTAGAGCGTGCCGAAGACAATTGTAATTGGGATAATGGGCGCAGTCTTCACTATAATGTTTATTATCAGAGTATCATGTACCTATTATCCTGTTAGTGTCTCTAAAAGATAATTTTTTAAAATTTAAAAAAAAAAAACTTCACTAAATGCACCTAAAATTTATTCCCATATACTTTCGATTTGGCATTGGATCAGGAAATTAACTGTCATATTTGTAAAATGCCATTTGGCTTTTGGAAAGCTTCAGAGTAAGTAAGTTAAAATGATATCCTTATAGTCGACACGAAAATAGATATCAACCTGACTTGTACCTAGTGTATGTATTTACTTTTTTTTTAAATAAAACCTTTTGTGTTGTTTGCGACGTATCCCAAAAGTATGGTTACGAGACAAAATCACAAATGTTGTAAAAGAAAACCGCTTAGTATAAAACTACTCTTTATTGAATTGTCAACATGTTTCGGGGCCACTGGTCCCTTCATCAGTTCGTACCTACACTACAACGTACACTAAAAATTAAAATTCGAAGTATAGACTATAGATATTAATGAAAACAAAATACAAAAAAATATTTTTATTAATTTACATAATGTTCCTAAAAAGTTGTTTTGTTTTTATTGAAATCTTATATGTTACTAGCAGAGACTCTAGTCATGGCTCGCGCGCCTCTCGCATGTACGAGTAAGACGTCAGAGAATTTTTCGATACCAATAGGAATCGAGAAAGTCAGCATCTACACTCTAAAGATATATCTAAAAATGACGTGGAGGTATTCCGTATTGATGTAGACCAATGGAAAGAGATTAAACCCGGACTATATCAGCGCGGCGACAGACCATTAGCCGCCGAAATATCCCACGATGCATGTGGGGTGTAAAAGGTAGCAATATCCAAAAAATTCTCACACCGAGGGTTCCGGGTTCGATTCCCGGTGAGATCACAATTTAATATGCGTGATTTATTCAAGCCTGGGTGTTTTGTGATGTATTTCGCTTCTGTAATTGGGCCTCCTCGCCTGTTGAGGCGTAAAAAGAAAAAAAAATTATGTTCTAATTTTAAATGTACAGAATTATAATATTATATTATCTATCCCTTCCAAAATCACTTTTTCGATAAAGTCTCAAATTCAGTACATTATAAATTAGTAATCCTCGATGACTTTTTTTTTTTTGGATATCTGCCTTTGCTTTTATACCCCACATATTGTTTATTATAATGATTTATTTATTTATTTATTTTCATTTATTGGTTTTCTTACAGCCATATAATTAATCAATCTTGAAAAAAACAATAATTGATGTACAGAGTTTTGGGCCAATTACAAGAAAACACATATATACAATCGATAAAAAATAAGAAAAAACATGTCCAATAGTGAGTTTGTGTGAGTGTGTGTATTTGTGTGTTTGTTTATTTATTTTGTTTTGGGAAAAGTTAACAGCAAAACAATCTTAAAAATTTTCCACTGAATTTAAAAATTTAATTTAACATACATTAATAGCGAATGGAGGGGAATGTGGGACGGGAGTAGAAGGGAAGATATAATGTACAAATTAGTTTGGGTGCGGTAGTGTAGATATTGTTTGTTTTATGTTTCTTATTGTTGCGTTGAAAATGTCAATGTGGTGATAGTTTAAATGATTAAACTATACGAAGTTAAAACAACAGTCAGAAAAAACGGGAACCTCCGGCTAATCGTATTACTTCGGAAAGTGTGCCTGGGTGTGTGAATATCGTATTAGAGTATACGGGTGTCTCGTAGCTAGTAGTAAAAATTTCGGGAAAGTCTTCTTTCATTCAATTTTGAATAGAAAATATTCTTTACCCTCTGGTGAGTACACTCTTGACATTGAATGTAAATCTCTGTACTTAGATATTGTCCTGATGAAGGTTGAGACCATCTGTAACTAGTTAACGAATATATAGTAATAAATGGTTTAAAACTTTTTTTTTTTAAATTCTAATATAACGTCATGCCACGAAGTGTTTTCTTGCTTTGAAATTTTTTATATGGAAATTTTAAATTTATTCATTCGCTTTAATTTTTATTGCCTCTAAATGTAATTAATTTCTCAACAATCATGCTTTCCTCATGCCCAAATCCGGCTGAAGTTTTATTATGATTATCATTAAAATTACTCTTATTTGTTGATACCTTAAAAGATTTTTAACTCAATTTTATCCAGTAAAATGTACACGCATTATTAACTGAATTTAAAAGACTTAAAAAAATATTTTTATTTAATTTCAATTTTCAATTTCAATTTCAATTTTTATTTATTACATAATATGTACATTACAAACATTATATTCAATGCATACATATTATTAACTTACATCTAAAAATATACATATACACATATACATACACATCCATATACACATATACATAAACACATATGTATACATACATACACATATACATATACATACATACATACACACACATATACATATCGTGTATTAAAATACTAATTTATTATTAAACAATTATTAAACAATTAAAAGTGACCTGTACAATCTGGTCAAAGGTGTAGGAGAATCCCGCTTCGGAAAACCCCCTCAGACACATGGAATATATCAATATCCAAAGCAATCTTGTTCAGCATAGCTGTAGCTTTTCCAACAGGCATAACCATCGGCAGGTTGGTCCTGTATATTGGAATGTGAAACAATCTATGCTGACGATGTCTAAGGTAATATAATATAAGGTAATATCAGGAACATACAAACCAATGCTCTGCATAATTTCAGTATTGTCGATCATACCGCGCAACAATCGATAAAAATGTGTAATCAAATACACATTCCTTCTAGTCTCTAAACTATTGTAGCCAAGCATACCCTGGAGAAACTCGGTTGGGTAAAGCCAAGGATAATGCCCGTATTCTCTCATGTAGAGATATCTCAGAAACTTCTTTTGGACTTTCTCCACCATAAGAGAGTACTTGCCCTCATGTGGCCCCCAGATCATCGAGCCACTCTCGAGTCTACTCCGCACCAAGGAGTTGTAGAGAGTTCTCAGTACGCGGGTATTCTCGAAAACCCTGACAGTACGCAGAACAAATCCTAACATTCTCAGAGCATTACCAATGATCGTCTCTATGTGATCGTGAAATGTCAGGTTGCTTACAAATCTAACACCTAGATCTTTAACATTCGATGTTCTTGTCAGATTTTGGTCGTTCATTTTGTAGCGAAAAAATAGAGTTTTTTGGGCCCTAGTGAAGGATGTAACCGAACACTTGGAAACATTAAACAAAAGTTTATTTCGTCTTCCCATTCACATATATTTGATATATCTGTTTGGAGAAGATGAAAATCGTCCAAAGTTGACACCTTTAAGAAAAGCTTTAAGTCATCCGCAAATAACAGAAAGCGCGAGTTTAAAATTACATTTTTTATATTATTGATAAAAATCGAGAACAACAATGGACCCAGGTTAGATCCTTGCGGGACACCCGAGAAGGTATAGAAGCACTCTGACGCGAATAGACCGTAGGAGACGTATTGGTTCCTATTTTGGAGGTAGCTCGCCATAAATTTTAGCATACCATCCGAGAAACCAATCTCATACAACCTTTTCAATAAGACAACATGGTTGACTGTATCAAAGGCTTTGGCGAAGTCATTATATGAACAGTCTACCTGATGTCCCGCGTCCAGAGCTTCCGTGACATAATTTGTGAAAATCATCAGATTGGTCTCAACCGAGCGGCCCTTCCTGAATCCATGTTGTTCATCAATTATAAACGGCTCTACTCGGGAAGCGACGGTTTTACTTATTATAATTTCAAATACCTTAGCTGGTGCAGAGAGAACAGCTACAGGTCTATAATTTTCTAAGGATAACTTAGAACCACTCTTGTGTATGGGAGTAACTTTTGACGTCTTCCATGTTTCCGGGAAGACCCCTGTATTTACAGAAAGATTAAATAAAAAACATAGCGGTTTTTTTATCAGTTCCACACAGCCTTTTAAGAAGAATGTTGGAATGAGATCTGGCCCAAGAGAATGGGTATTACTTAGATTTTTAATAGTGTCGGCCACATCCTTTTCATTGATATATTGAACATCAATAGACTGTGCACCGATCGGAGAACATGTCTTAGCAATATTAATATCGAGAAGCGGAGGTTCATTACTATAGACTGTTTTAAAATGACCTGCAAACGCCTCGGCAATATCTGCACCCCGTACCATTTTTTCGCCCCAAGTCATGGAATCAATATTCCCACCATCCGCTTTTTGGGATTTTATATAGGCCCAGAACGTATTAGGGTCTTGTAGAATATTGTTTTCCATCCTGGAAATGAACTCTCGGTGTGCCAATCGAATGCTACGTCTTACGATAGATCTGTAATGTCCAAACATTTCATACTCGCTGTGACGGCCAAAGGCTTTCCAGTTTTTATGATAGAAATGTTTAGTTCGTATATCCCTAACAATATCCCTAGAAAACCATTCCGGATATCGCCTTCCGCCGGTAGCCTGAGATTTTCGTGGGAAGCAGGAATCTAGTACACCCTCGACAGTATAATAAAAATATTGTACCGCCTCATTCACATCCGATATGGTCTACATCTCGCCCCAGTCGGTAGCGTCCATAAGAGAGTACAGTCTGTCGAAGTCACCTTTATCAAAGTTCCAGCCCCTCCGACGAACCGTACCCTCTCCGGGAACTCTAGTTCGACGGGAGCGGTATGAAATCGGATTGTAACAAAATTCAAGTGCAGGATGGTAATTATCTTCTTTCGTAAGAGGTGATAATGACCGAGAAATATCAACTGCTCTTCTACAAAATATTAAATCCAGAGTTCTATTTCTGGAGTTCAAAATATTATTATACTGCGAGAGACCTAACATAGAGCACAAAAAAATTAAGTCAGCTTCTACGTTCGAATTGTCACGAGCTGAGTGCAGGTTAAAGTCTCCCAATATAATGAGGTTTTTATCCTGAAGTAGTTCTAAACTGGATAACATCTTATCGAAGAACAGTCGATACATATCAGTCTCACTCGCCGGAGGAAAATATAATACACAAACGAACGTAATATCGAGTTCGTATGTCAGTTTTACCCAGAGATCTTCATTGGACGTTTCCAAAATAGAAAAACGCTCGACTTGCAAGTTTTCTCTATTTCTCACTCCCAACAAACATCCCCCACCCTGCCTGTGGCCACCGCGATCTCGTCTTACTATTGTAAAATTACCATCGAAAAGTTCGGAGTCGAAAACGCTAGCATTCAACCAGGTCTGGGTTAGTGCTATGATGTCAAGATCACTAGCCGAAACATTGTTGTAAAAATTCACACATTTCGTTTTTATTCCCCGAACATTCTGATAATAAAATATCAATTTTTCGTTTGCTGCATTATCACGAACTAGTCATTTTACTGAAGGAAGGCGCAGTGCATCTCGCGGTTTCGCCTCCCACTCTTTTATAAATGAGTTGCGCGGCTAATTTTCGCTTTGCAAAATCTTATTAGCAATACTTTAGGGATACCGATTTTAAATGACGAGTATTCACCCCGTGATTTGATTTTTGTTACCTTAAATGAGGCTGTACTCACCAATGAGGTTAAATAAGATGACATGTCGTCGCTCGAAGTGTCCTTATGGAACGGATAGAAATGATAATATTTGAGATCTTCATCTTTTCGCTTTCCCAAGGTTCCCCGAACGACGGCACGCCTCTTGTTTTGAACAGTTGTCCAATTTGCGTTATTGGAGGGCACTGACACTGTCGTTTCCGCATTTCCGATGGCCTGCGAAGCGCCAGCAGCAGAAGATGCAGCAGGAGAGATGGTT
>JADDOH010011612.1:0-51859 GCA_016648135.1 Agrypnia vestita
TAAAGGATACTGACAATGAGTCAGCTACCTGATATAAAAAAGTAGAATTTTTAAAATAATATTTATAAAGGACTTTCATACTCAACTCCACTAAAGTAGGCGGACTGATGGTGAAGCGAAATAAAATTTAGGTTAAGAAATAAAATAAAAACATATATTAATTTCAAATCGATGTCATTTTATTTACCAAAAATAAACATATATTTTTGCTTCATCCTCCGATGAACTAACGCTTATGTCATAATCGTTATTGGAATCGTCATGAGACAAAATATCATCAACTGTTAGTGGTGTTGTATCGCCTTCAAACCACACAATTGTATATTTATTATTATTGTCCCTTTTCCAACCAAATTCCACTGGAGAAAAAATTGAGTACAACGGTTCGGTGACATTTTGCCACATTGCATTTACAAAAATTGCTCTAAGAATCTTTTGTTTTAAGGAACGCCGGCATGGCGGCATAGTATGTGCCTCAAAATTAATAACTTATTTTAAAAACTTCGATGAATTACTACATCTCTCATATTTTTTACTGAATAATTGAAACCTCCCCTGGTCAACACCACCACAACCTTTGATGCCGTACAATTCGTTAGTAAATTTCTGGAGGGCATTCATTTTTTTCGCATCGTCTATATCTGCCGAACCGTTTAAATTGGCGAACATTTCTTGTAATTCTATGTCCTTTCGTAAAAGTTGCAAAGCCTTTACCTTTCCCTTTCCCTTAAAACTTGCCGTATAGTCAGACCCGGTATAGGCGTGCAAAAATGGCAAAGCCTTGTATAACGACGATCCTATGTTGTTAAACATTCTTGTTAAATTTATCACCGGTGTTTTAGAGCCCGAAACCATCCACACTTCCTTATTTGGCATCTTGTGTAAATTGCCAAGAATTATTATCATGACATCGGTGTCAGACGCCTTTATCAATGCTTTTGCACCTGTATTTTTATATAAATGATAAACTATTCTTGTATCACTTTCTTCGTGTTCGCATTGATACATTATCTCTTCAGACTTGAGGATTAGGGGATGACATCCCTGTCAATCTAGCCTGTAAGTGTAACACTTGTCGTGATTAGTGACAAACAATTCTTTGTCACCAATCACTGTTTTAAAAATGTCATCGGCCCAGTATTAGCAGAAAAAAGTTACGAGTGCCTCCTTGAATCTTGTTTTTTGCAAACTTTTGTTGAAATCCTTGTCTCTTTTCTGAATTGGACCTATTATCTGGTATTCGACATCCAGGCTGGTCCTCAAAAAGAATTGGTGCGTAAACAGTTTTGTCTTTGCTTATCCCTTCCACGTTTGATGATTCATCATGTTTATTCTGAGCAAAAAAATACACACAAAATTATATTAACTTAAACTTGCATTAAATATTTTTAATTATCGCCTTTCAAAATGACAGTCATGTCAGTGATCCAACAGTGAACACAAGAAGTTGAAACAAACAGAGAATCAGTAAGAACGTTGTAAGAATTTAGTACAATCGTTTAATTTTAGTTTATAAACCATATGAAGGTACGTACTATGTCTTTATCCTCGCACTGTTCTGATGAAGACGAGCCAGGCTGGTCCACGAGATGACTTGGGGCATCGTCAGTTTTGTCTTCGTTTGTTACTTCCAGATTAAATGATTCATTTCTTTTATCCTGAAAATAAATATGTATACTGTTTTATAATGCACAGCTTTTATTTGTAAAACACGTAAATGTAGTTCACAAAAAAGGTATTGTATTTCATAATTTAAGAATAAAGCGTGAACTTACATTCAAACCTTCTTCTAGTCCCGATTTGGAGCATCGCCGCTTCGATAGGCCACTTTTCAAGTCATTCCCTGCATGTTTTCTTTTAAAGCAGGTAACATTTTTATAACATTTTGCATGGAAACCATAACGTTCTCTGTTTTCGACAGTCAGATCTAAATCACCGTATTTACAATCACTCAGTTTACGATACTGAATCGCATCACAACAGTTTTGAAATATCTTTTCACTGAATTCCTTTACAGTCTTGTCAATTTTTTCACAGACGAAGCATTTATTCATTTTGGCAAAAACTTAAACACTATCTAAAAACTCACAAAAATCAGCAAACAACAAAATAACAGCGGCGCGTGCACGTAAACGTTAACCAGCGACTAAACTACGAGCGTGGTAAACAAGTCAGGTAAACGGTTATCTCTCTCTTTTACTTTATCACAATAGTGCTTTCTCATCCACGTGGTCGAGCAAAAAGGTCGCAATGTTGTCGAAATGCACATTTGAAATAAAAGTAAAAATACACTTATGTGATTCTGAAAATTGCTCGGATGGCAAATAGATTCCACGTATATTACTATTTATATTATTATTATTATTTATATTCAATTTATTTTTATATATAATTCATTATTAATATTATTGTTACCCAGAACTATTATAAAACAGCCTCATTGTTTTACACAATGATTTCTTGAACTTAGTACAGGGCGTACTACATCCGATATAAAACTTGGCCGACTGGGAAATGCTCCAGGCTGAGGGCAGGCAACCATATATTTTTATGAAACGATTTATTAGGTCTATCGAATGGCGTTAATTTCATACTGGTACTCGATGACGTAATTTTTCCTATTTTTCAGCTCCCTAAAATCTGCCCGATTCTAGAAAGTGCCAGGGTAGAAGGTGGCAACCCTGTTTTTTCTTGTCGTACTCGATGTAGGGCATCGAATGTGCTGGGTCTCATTCTGGTACTCGATGACGTAATTTTTACCCAAAAATAGGTGTCATTATTTAGCGATTACACAAAACGCTCCAGGATGATCCCAGGCAACCCTGTTTTTTTTTGATACCCATCCTACAGGGCACCACCCTATACAAGTCCCATCCTGGTACTCGATGACGTAGGGTTGACGACGGTCAGCTCCTAGACTAATACGACATCAGAGATGTAGAATGCTTCACCTTCAGTATTCAGTATTTTTAAACAATTTTTATTAATCAATTAGAAAAGACATACAGAAAAAATCAAATTAACGAAAAAATATTTTAACTGCCACCGGGACTCGAACCACGGACCTCCAATTCTATCAGGGAATGGCGCATTATCCAATTTCAGTATTTTTCTTCCTTGCGACGAATGGAGAACCGGCCGTGTCATATAGTTTTCTAATATTTAAGAAATCTTCTAACCCCATATTTATTACTTTAAATGGATTTCTCCTCTTACATGTTCCATTGAGTTGGGACCAGTCCCATGGAGTTACGATTTTTAACCCCCTTTTTTTGTCTTTTGATGATTGAGTGATCCCCGTCTACCTCCATATGGGTATGCCCCCTGTAAAAATTTGTGGCTGATACACTCTAGAGACGGGTTCTTATGCATCAGCCACACATACATAAACATAATCAGCATGTTCCGGTTTTGACCGGGACAGTTAACTGACTACAAAATCATGTTTTTAATTCCACTTAATACACCACTGAGTGCACATTTCAATAGGCAAGACCCAATTTCATTACCCCCCAGCCTCCCTTAGTTTCATCCCAAACCCAGTGGTTTGTTTATCCGTATCATCGTGTATCGACAAATTGAGCGTCCACAATTTCCGAAGGTAGAAGCTTTGGCTATTTGTGAGGAATGGCGTTGGAAGACATTTCTCTAGATCGAACATTATTACTTTGATTTCTTTTGGGTTAGATCTCCCAATAGCTTTGTCCTCTCTCTTTAATCTGTATCTGAAAGAGGCCTTCTTGACGTGCGCTTCTAGATCGTTCTGCAAATTGACTTTATTGTCCAAGTTACTTTTATCCTTAATTAAGTTTGTCGCAGGTGTCGCAAGTGTCTTTACTAGATAAGTGGAACCCCAAATTAAACTGTAGAGCCACAATTTTGGAATTTCTGGCATATTTACCTACACATTTGTTCCACAAACACTGGCTTGTTGGTCTTGTGGTTAGGACACTCGCCTCGTGATCCAAAGGTCGCGGGTTCGAACCTCACTCCAGACTAGCAAATTAGTCCTGTTTTCATAGCACAAGCCTTTAGCTTAGTTTGAAAATAGTAAGAATATTGATGTGACACGTAATCCGTATTCGCATCAATATTTAAAAAAAAATCATGCATGGTATGTAAAAATCGCCTTCCAAGTATTTTTTGGTAGTCAGATTCCTGCTGTAATGGAACTTGTATGCTGGGAGTTTTGAGATATGAGCCTTAATAATATTAATTACTGATTGATTTTACACTGCGTTAAATGTCAAACATCAACCTAGTGCATGCATGTATTTGACGTTGATTCAATTCGGTATTAATCATTAGAGCATAAACAATAAATGTTGGAATGCCGTGTTTTTGGCACTAACGAAATGTTCCGTAATTTTTTTCCATTGCTGAAAATATAACGTATCTGGGACTTCCGATGTTTTTGCACTAACGTTAATTGGACTTCATATCTTCATTACAATTGAAAAATCACCTTATTCAATGAATGTGGACTTCAATGTTTAGTGTACTTATAAAAAATAACTGCATTATTAACTCAAAACAGCAAAAATTGGACTCCCGTGGTTTATCCACTAGGGTACCCATTTATGAAATCTTAGAAAATAAAATTGGCAGCATGTACCTACGAATCTGAAATTACCACAAATATTTTTATTTTTTTTTATTTTATGAATAATTTTCAAATGGCTGTACAAACTCAGCAAACATAAAAAAGGAAAAAAAAATACGTAAAAAAATTTTACTTAAAAAAAAAATACTAACAGTCAACGAAATTATTATAATTGGGATAGGCAAGTTAATAAAAAAATATACATGGTGTCCTGTATCTCGACGTCAAGCCGAAATCGGGTGATAGGCCAAGTCATTTGTTTTAAAAATTATAAGCATTTTAAAAAAGTCTACACCCTGTGACGGTCTTTTCGCTCCTGTTGCTACAAATCTTTATTTTTCTTCATTTTTTTTATTATTATGTAATCCTGAATAATGTTTCTGTAAACTTTTGTCCAAAATTCAAAGCCAACTGCTCCATCTTGGAAGAAAATGTCACTTTTTGTCTAAACCAAGTATTCAAAATCAATACTTTGCCCAGTTTTTACTGACTGTACTGGAAAAAAATGTACTACACGAGGTTGGCAAGTAACTTCAAAAGTTGGCGCATTTAATAAGGATTCCAAAATGTACACTTGTTAGATTATTTCTTAAATTGTGGGCAAAATATTTATTTTTTGTAATGAAACCAGGGTTCGAAAAACTCCAATTTTTATAATAAAAATCAAATAATCGGATTTTTTGATATATATCAAAAATTCGATATATATCCAAACTTTTTTTTCTCCTTTTTTGCACACGTCGATTGATACAAACTCGAAATAATAAGGAAATTTATTTTTTTATTTTGTATATGAATTATTATTTATTAAATAAATTAATTGCATACTGAAAAAAGCTTATACAATATGCAATTATTATATATCTATACCTATAAAACTCAATGTCTGTCTATCTGTCTGTTCTCTATACAAATCCACACCGTTTGTCCGATTCGATTCAAATTTTGCATACTTATGTTTTGGGACCCGGCAGGTAACATAGGAAATATTTCCCCCTATTCTCTTACCCCTTCCCCTCCCCCTGACCTATTTTCGATGCGAATCTGAACCGTTTGACCGATCGGACTCATACTTCGCATACTTATGCTTTGGGACCCGGCAGGTAACATAGGCAACATTTTCCCCCTGTTCTCTTACCCCTTACCCTCCCCCAGACCTACTTTCGATGCGAATCTGAACCGTTCGACCGATCGAACTCAAAATTTGGAAACTTATTCTTTAGGACTCGGCGGGTAACATAGGCAACATTTTTCTCCTGTTCTATTACCCCTTCCCCTCCTCCTGACATATTTTTGATGCAAATCTGTAGCGTTTCGTTCGACCAATCGTACTCAGTTGAGTACGATTGTACCAATCGTTCTAAAGTTGCTCTTTCTAATGTAGTGTTATGGGTGTTTGTTTCTCTGTGTGAAATAAAAAACGGATTGTATAAAACAAATGAAACTAAAAAATAACCATAGCACTTTTTAAAATATGTACAACGAGCGCCATGTAGTAACGACCGCAGATATTAAAAAAACAACCTGTAGCATTTTTTTACAATAAAACTAGCGCCATCTATTAACATTTTCAGAAAGTTTTCTTGGATATATATCAAAAATAAAAATCAAACCATAAATATGGTGATATATATCCTTGAACCCTGAATGAAACCCAGTTTTGAATATTTTTTTCTTATTTACTTAAAAAGAATTCGTATGTACCCAAGCCTTTCTTTAAGGCCGTAACTTCAAGATTCTAGTCTAGTTTGAGTAAGACGGAGGAGTCATTTCACGAATTGTGAACGAGACAGATAATGACACCAGTTATTCGCTATTGCACTCAAAATACAGATCAGTATGTTACGATCCTTCGTTTACTGCACATCTTTTCGTATTTGTGTGTGTTGATTTCGTACTTTTTGCCTCGTTTATTGGACCTGATTGCTTGTGATTTGGATTTTAAATATTTAGTTTCTCTTTAAGACGACCTTTGCTTTCCCCTGGACTATTGTTGATCGTGTGCTGAAGTGCCACCATGTCTATGTACACCCCACAAAAATATGCCAACATGCACCTCATTAATGGGGAATGCAGATGTAATGCCAGTTCTGCAGCTAGACTTTACCGTGAGAGGTACCCAAATCTGCTCGTCATCCGGATCATCGAGTTTTTACAAATGTGCACCGTTTACTCTTCTCAGAGGGTTGCCTCCCAAACCAAGCACAACCTGGTGAAGGAAGATCTTCCCTCCTTTACAAGGAAACCGTACTAGAAGCTGTCGAAGAAGACCCGAGTATTTCAGTACGTGCAATAGAATTAAGAACAGGGGTGCCGAAAAATACAGTCCACCGAATCTTGCAAAAAAATGAGTTCCACCCGTACCACGTACAGTGAGTACAAACTTTGGAACCTCGGGATTATCAACACCGAGTTAATTTTTGCCGAACGATGTTACAAAAAAACCGGGAAGATCGGCAATTCTTTGAGAAAATTTTATGGTCGGAGGAGTCAACATTTAAAAAAGATGGTTACATGAACCTTCATAACCTACCTGAATGGCATGTAGAAAATCCAAATTTGATGAGACAAGATAGATCACAGTATCGGCTTAAAATAAACACGTGGACCGGAATTTTAAATGGGAAAATAATTGGTCCTTTTGAGCTGCCAGAAGTCTTGAATGGTGAAGTCTATTTGGATTTTTTACAAAATAATTTACCAAATCCATTAGAAGACATGCCTCTAAATATTAGGTCCTTACATATGAAATTGGCGTTCAGTATGGGAGGAACATAAAGCCGATTTTTTTTTATTATAATATATTTATTTAATCAAAGTATGTACCATTGCTATCTATGCACTTTTGCCATCTCATAGGTAGTTCATCGATCCCTTTACTAAAAAAACTATTCGGACGGGAATCAATTAAATCTTTGAAGGCGGTTTGCACTGCCCCATCGGAGTTGAATTTTTTCCTTTGCAAGAAGTTATCCAAATTTCGAAAAAAATGGTAATCTGTTGGGGCAAGGTCCGGAGAGTACGGTGGATGTCTTAGACATTCCAATTGAAGCTCCTCTAATTTGGTAGCCGTCTGTTGTGCAGTGTGTGGTCTAGCGTTATCATGAAGCAGCAGTGGCCTAGAGCGATTAACCAGCCTCGGTTGTTTAGCAGCTAGCTTTTCCATCATGGTTTGCAGTTGCTGACAATAGACATCTGCCGTAATCGTCTGGCCAGATTTAAGAAAGCTGTAGTGAACGACACCAGCACTAGTCCACCAAACGCTCACAAGTAACTTTTTTGGAGTCAATTTTCGCTTGGGGCATGGTTTGGCTGGTTCGGCAGGGTTCAGCCATTGCGATGAGCGCTTCCGATTATCGTACAGGATCCACTTTTCATCACAGGTAATGATTCGATTTAAAATCCCTTCATTATTGTGCCGGTTGAGTAATGCAACGCAGCAGTCAACGCGCGTTTGTTGATTTGCTTCACTCAATTCGTGAGGTACCCACCTTTCAAGCTTTTTCACCTTACCAATTTACTTCAAGTGGATTAAAACAGTTTTATCACTAACACCGCAGCCTGTAGCTAACTCGGATGTGGTTTGCGATGGATCCGCTTTCACAATAGCCTTCAATTCTTCATTATCAACTTTGGTCTCCGGCCGTCCACGGGGCTTGTTCTGCAGGTCGAAATTTCCAGAACGAAAACGTTGGAACCAAAAACGCACTGTGTTTTCTTTTGCGGCACTGTCGCCATACACATCATTAATCCTTCGAGCCTGGTGCCACGGTGGAACTCGTACTCGTAAATAACGCGATATTTCAAGATTTTCATTTTGTAAACTGAGTGACGCAAAGAAAAAAACAATTGAGGAAAAAACAAATGAATTATAATTTTCAAAACACAAATACATGAGTAAATAGCTGTATAAATTTAGATTTGGAATTCTTAACCAAAAAGAAGATATTTGAGATCAAATTTGCCAGTACGGCAAAACGCCAATTTAATATGTAAGGACCTAATATTTACAGGGACATGTGGTTCCAGCAAGACGGATGCCCAGCGCACTACGCCCGCTCAGTTAGAGAATATCTCGATGAGGAATACCACGATAGATGGATAGGGTGGTTTGGTACAATCTTGTGGCTAGCCCATTCGCCCGACTTAAATCCGTTAGATTTTTTTAATGGGGATCTGTGAATGAAAGAGTTTATGAAAAGCCAATTGAAAATTTAGCTGAGCTATGGCAAAGTTAACGGAAGCAGCAGAATTTGTTAATAATGGAAGATTCGCCCATCTGATAACCCGATCTTTTTTAAGAAGATGTCGGGCTTGCATTGCGGCTGAAGAAAGGCAATTTGAACATTTAATTTAAATGTAGGTAATCTAATTTGTCTCGCTCACACTTCGTGAAATGACTACTCCGTCTTACTCAAACTAGAATCTTGAAGTTACGGCCTTAAAGAAAGGCTTGGGTATATTTTGTCCACAATTTAAGAAATAATCTAGCAAGTTTTATACCATTTTGGAATCCTTATTAAATGCGCCAACTTTTAAAGTTACTTGACAACCTCGTGTAGTACATTTTTTCCAGTTCAGTCAGTAAAAACTGGGCAAAGTATTGATTTTGAATAGTTGGTTTAGACAAAAAGTGACATTTTCTTCCAAGATGGAGCAGTTGGCTTTGAATTTTGGACAAAAGTTTACAGAAACATTATTCAGGATTACATAATAATAAAAAAAATGAAGAAAAATAAAGATTTGTAGCAACAGGAGTGAAAAGACCGTCACATTGTGTAGATTTTTTTTAAATGCTTATAATTTTTAAAACAAATGACTTAGATTTTTTAAATATTTTTTTGATAACTATTATAACTTGCCTTTCACCCGATTTCGGCTTGACGTCGAGATACGGGAAACCCTGTATACAGAGTTTTTATTACCAACGGATTTACAAATGCGCTCAATTTTTTCATTTCTGTAAACGCAATATTTTAGATTGTTCTTAAGAATTTTAGGAGCAATTAAAGATCTAAAATTAAATGTTTTGAAGTTGCAAAGACATATTTGCCAGAGCAACATAACTCTGCTTCATATGTTGAAAATTTTTAATTTTTTTCTTTTGCTTTAATCGATAGATATACTATCAGTGAATATGCTTGTAAAATTATAGAGTGAAATTCTAAATATTCCTCTAGTTATAACTTGGAACAAATAAATTGCCGCGGCAGTGATTACGTCCATCTCAAGTGCTTCGATAGGCAGCAATGAGTCATGCGCTTATGTGTGATTGGCCGTTGAGCGTGGTTGGCCGACGTTGGCGCTCTGCCGAGGTTGGCCCAATGTGTACAGGGCCCATTAGATGTAGTGTAGAAACTTTTTAATAACACTATGATATATTTTCATAGATTGCTAGAGGTGAACGGAAAGCTGGTCCTCTCCAAAAACAAAGAGGACGTGAGCCGCCTTCTGAGCATATCTCCCAGTCCTGCTCAATTGGTTGTGCTGAGATCACGGCCGATGGATGGCCCTGATTGTCCAGGGAATAGAGCACATGCGCACTCCACCCTCGCGCAGGTATCTGACATATATAGTATACAGTTTGTAATATGTAATATACATATGCAGTATGATGACTGCCCTATCATCCAATAGTGATCCATCCATATTATACAATTCACTTCATGTTAAGTGCCTCTTAAAAATTTTCAGATTCATATTACCTATATGGTGAGTGTTATTTGAACATAAATAAAACCCCTCACCACACACAAGAATCTTAATTCTTTTTGGTGAGGTATAACATATAATAATAATTTGATTGTTAATATTTGCTAGTTATCATTTTAATAAAAGAAATCACATGTATTGTATATTCAATAAATAAAAAAATAATAAAAAATAAATAAAAATATATATGAACGAATTTATAAATTAGATCCAATATTAATGAATTAATAAATTAGATTGAACAAGTATATTACAAAACAAGTGTCGCTTGGTAATATGTAAATATATTGTACCAAGATGCAAAAATTACTATGGAGAAGGAACATTACAGGTAAAAATACCAATGATATATAATGGTATTCCCTCTGACTTGATTCGATTAAATTCATATCTGAAGGTCAAGGGGGCATGCAGAGAATTTATTATGAAACATAGTGAACTGCCTGCATGCTAATTACTTCCTCTATTGTTATATTAGATGTGTATTTGCACCAGATTTGGTATATGATTTGTATTTCATGTTTTTTAAATATTGGGATATAATATTTATATACTTATACATTTTCCTCTTTGTTTCTATGTTGTTAGGTGTATAATGTAAATCGCACTCAAGAGAAACTTACTGATAACCAGATATGGTTGGCGGAACCTCTGATATAAAATAAAAAATAAGTAATGATAAAAAAATTATTGTTCCTATGAGTTCTTATATTTTTTATAATTTTCACAAAATTATTTATTTGACCATCTTATAAGTAGATACCATAAAAGAAATTTATAAATTTTCACTTCACCGTTACATAAATGTTATAATTAAATAAAATAACAATGCAAATAATGAAATTAAATGTCACAATAAAAGAAGTTGAATTAAATACACATATATTTTTCTTTAAATTAATTATGTAATTCATATCAGAATAAAAATTATCTTGACTTTCTGGTGGAGTGGGTGCACATCCTACTTTATTTTCCGCAGGCCAGTTTAGATCTAATTTGCAAATTATGAACAGTTAAAATACATACCTTTTATTTAAATTTCTCTTTTTTGATAAATATTAGGATTAAAATAATTTGTATATCAGTGTTTTTCAACCTTTTTGAAAAATCAAGTGCTGTGTAATAGCCCAGTGGGTATGACATTGTCTTCCCACACCGAGGGTTCCGGGTTCGATTCCGGTGAGGTCACAATAAATCTAAGTGATTTACCCAAACCTGGGTGTCTTGTGATGTATTTCGCTTCTGTAATTGGGCCTCTCGGCCTGTTGAAGCATAAAAAAAACTTGTCGGAAATATCTACGGATACACACATAGGTTATACAATGGTAAATATAAAAACTAAGAAAATAAATAGGCTTCAATTAGAAAATTATGTTTCAAATCAATGTTTCAAAAATACAACGATTTGACAATGGATTAAAAAATAAACGGGCCAGCCTTCCCACTCAAAATGTTGTACAGTTGCCGGCAAACTTCTTGAAATTTTTTGGCGTAATGGGGGAATGCGCAGAAGACAAAATTTGGGTCTCTTTGGTGGAATGGTACATGCGCAAACTTCCCCCCACTACGCCGTAAAATTTCAAAATGTTTGCCGGCTACTGTACTTGCTTTTTACTTTTGCATGGCTTGCGACCGCGACCCCCCCCCCGAGTAACAACACTGCTGTATATGTATATGATCAATAGTTTTGAAGATTATCAGGTTAACATTCTTTGAATTTTTTATTTTAAACATTGCATTACGGATGCAATTCCAACATAAATAGTATCAAAGTTAAAATAATTAAAGGGTTTTAGAACAGTGTAAAGAAGTGTTTTTGAAATTCTAGAAGTGTACCATCTAAAAATGAGGTTACTTTAATAAAGAGAATCTTTAGTTAAAAAAATTAATCGAAATTCAATTTAGTTTATTTCTATGTCATAACTAAGTCTGAAAGGAAATTATAATTAATTTAATTCTAATCTTTATAGATGGGTTCTCTGAGAGCAGAACTGAATGCACTAAGAGAACAAGCAGAAGAGGCGCGGAGGACCAAGGATGGTCTTCGCAGTGACAACCTTCGCCTCACTCATCGCATCACTTACCTGGAGGAACAAGTTGCTGAACTTTTGGACCGAAACAAAGACACTGATGCTGAGGTATTATATGTATTCTTTATTTATTTACTAATTTATTTGCATACAAAATTAAATGGAGAGTACATAAATGAAATGAATATTATTTTATAAAAATCAACTATGCTGATTTATATATAGAATAATAATAGAGAGAATAGTCGTTTTCTTATCATTTTATTAAAATCAGATAGATCAATAAAAGAATTGTATTTAACCTTATTTTCACAGAAAAATAAAATTCTAAGAAATAAGTATCATCTGATTGAAAAACTACAGTAATAAATTAGAAGGCCTTAAATAAAATAAAATATCTACTTAGTTCAGTAATTAATTGAAAATTAATAAAATAATTAAATTAATTATAACTCTTACTAAACGTGTATTTTTTTCCCAACAGCTACAAATTATCAGTCCTCAAAAAGTGATGACTTCAACTGTCAACATGCAAAGAAACGTCACCAACATAAATATTACATCCGATCCGAATCCAAAGCCGAGTCAGCCTAAATCTGATGTTCAAGTGTTCCAGAAGGGGCCGGATGTAACAGCCATTGTAGCGAACATACCCGGTCTAGAAATAGGAGGCAAAGACACCGCTGAAGCTAGCGCTAACTTGCCAATCATTCGTCCAAGATCTAATCAGTCCAATGTTTCCAGTACTCAAATAGCCGTTGGACATTCCCCAAAGTCAAATGGTTCAAAGAGTAGCTATTCTATGGAACATAATGAAGCCCCTAAATCAATTAGTTCGCATCACTCTACAAACCATGTTCATTTCAATCACAAAAGCAGTAAAATTAATAATAGTCGATACAGCCTACAGCCCTCCAGAAGCTCTAATTCCTTAGACCACGGTGACCTTGACAAAGATTCTAATGTTGATGTCAAACCGTATTCCATTAGACAGTCGCTATCCCATCACTCCATTCATAAACCCAAAGACTATCCAAATTATGACTATAATAGTGAAACGTCTGCCGCAATTGAAATTATTAAAAATAACCAAAAACATTATTTTGATAAAAATTATAAAAATTCCAAAAATCATGTTTATTCGTCAAAAGCTCTCAGTGAAGATAATTCTGATATTTTAAAGTGTTACAAGCGAGAGCATAAAAAATCAATTTTGGAATATTTTGATAGGGGGATAAATGGGAATAGAAAAGCTTCCAAAAAATTATTAGGAGATACAAAGTATGAAGATGACATCAATAACTATACTTCTGATCGGCAAAAGATGGATAAGTCATCGAATGTTAGCCACAAATCATCCCTATTCTCCAGAAAATTAACTAAATTGGAAAACACAGAGATATCAGAAAACGCCGATTTTCATCCTGAACGGGATTATATTGATCATCGCATTGATGGAAAGATTATCCAAAATGCACATAAATCAAGTAGACGATTGTCAAAACTACATGTTAAAAATGTTAAATCAGCAGAATGTGATTCAGAACCATCCTTAAATTTAGAAGAAGACAAATATAGAAAAAGTCGGTTGAAAATTTTAGATTATACTTCAGAGCCCAACTCAATACAGGGTCATTATAAAAAACATTATCAACATTCTGACCGTCCTAGACCTGCTCCACCCAAAAAACCCTTAAGACTCTCGTTGCATCGTGCCCAGAGTATGCAATCAGTGGAAACTAATAAACAACAATCTGAAACATTTTATCTCCATGACCCTATGCAGCGACAAGCCTCTGCAACTGATGTAGCCAATGCGGATGAATCTAAATTTATAATAAGCAACAGTAATGGAAATATTAATGGTTTATTTTATGGTACACAAGAGGATTACAGAATCAAACCAGAAAGCTCTTACACAAACCACGGAGGTAATCAGTTGTCCGTTAAGTTCTGTCTCAATGACAATAAAGCAGAACCGGTGAGTTGTCTTTCAGACAAAAAAGTTAAAAAACGATCTCACAATGGAAAAATATCTCAACCTATTTCTGATAAATTATTTATGCAAAATGGCCATGATGGAGAAAGAAATGGTGGGTATATAAGTTCAAGAAGTGAATCATTAACTTCAATTCCAAAAACACAAAATAGTAAAGTACGAACCGCAAATTCTAAGGAAAATTTATATAATGGTGTAACTACTTCAGAAACATTAAGATTTAATGCGTATAAAGATAGGTCAAAAGCTGAACTTCAAATAAAATCTAACCGTGGTGGAGTGGAAGATTACTCAAAAACAAATGGTTATTCAAATTATGAGAAACACGAATCTGCTAGCGAAAGCTCCAGAACACCATCTAGAGCTGAATCTTGTCAGTCATCGGGCTTCAGATGGCCTTCTTCAACAGTTTTTAAGAATATAAGAATTGACAGTCCTACGAGGTCAAATGGACATATTTCTGACAGCTCAAGAAAATGATGACAGTTTCCAATAGTTGGGATAAGGTAATTGGTACAACAATGTGTTTTTCTTTAAAATTACTATTACTAATTGCGATTAGTAAAAGTTACTACTTATCTAAATTAATCATTCATGACTGAAAATTTAAGGATTGAATACAAACTTGATTCAATGCTGTTAAAAACTTCTGCTATTCCTACCTATACATCTCCAGGAATCAAAATGCTTTTTCTTTTTTAGTATAGTCGACCTCTGCATAAAAAGAAATAATTTTAGACTGTAATAAAATTATTGTCATAAATGTCAGATGACAAAAATCATAATTATAAAAAATAATTTAGAACCTACCTACAATATAACAGTGGGCAACAGAAGCAGGGGGTCCTTCAAATTTCTTTACTTCATCGCATGCACAAGTGCAAGATGATTTTTCATTTACACATTCAAAAATCTGATTTGCAATAAACAACCAAGAATTACTTAATTCTGATTTTATTACACTTCTCAATACACTTATTATAAATCTAATATAATTATACACAGACCTACTTATAAACAAATCCATTTACTGAATGGTACCTATTTCCCACCTATATGTATATTTTATTTAAGTTAAAGAGTCGAATGTTTACCACTCACTCAACCTTGTTAATATTAATAATTAACTGTAATATGTTTTTCAAATTGTTTATACATTGTGCATAAATTTAAATTATTTTTTAGCCGTATATATAACTATTATCATTTAAGATTTGTGATATAAAATGTACTATAATATTTGAATTAATGGAAATTATTGTAATATTATTGTTTAAACATATTAATAAATAAATATGGATGTAGAATTTATTATTAAAAATTGCTTATTATTTTACATCTTGTAGAGTAAATATTTTATAACTCTGCACTCCAGTTGTAGGTAAGCTATCAATAAATAAATATGTGCCCATCTCGAAATTCAGTTGCTTACAGACCCTCTCTATCGTCCAACCACGGCAAATATTTCTGTGTGTCAAACCAATGAATTAAATCATATTGGTGTATGTATGTACAAAAAACATATTTGGTACGCACAAGGCCATACCAAGTTCGAAAAAACTATTAATAAATTCCCAAAATATTTTAAAACCCGAGCGGCTAAAAAACCGAATTTAAAAATAGCTAAATATAGGGTGGGTCTCCGCGTTACGGTGGGAGAAATTCAGTATGAAGTTACAATTTATTATTAGGTCCTTACATATGAAATTGGCGTTTTGCCGTACTGGCAAATTTGATCTCAAATATCTTCTCTTTGGTTAGGAATTCCAAATTCAAATTTATACAGCTACTCATGTATTTGTGTTTTGAAAAATATAATTCATTTTTTTCCTCAATTGTTTTTTTCTTTGCGTCACTCAGTTCACAAAATGAAAAACTTGAAATATCGCATTTTTACGAGTACGAGTTCCACCGTGGCACCAGTACTGCAGAAACGGCTCGAAGGATTAATGATGTGTATGGCGACGGTGCCGCAAAAGAAAACACAGTGCGTTTTTGGTTCCAACGTTTTCGTTCTGGAAATTTCGACCTGCAGAACAAGCCCCGTAGACGGCCGGAAACCAAAGTTGATAATGAAGAATTGAAGGCTATTGTGGAAGCGGATCCATCGCAAACCACATCCGAGTTAGCTGCAGGCTGCGGTGTTAGTGATAAAACTGTTTTAATCCACTTGAAGCAAATTGGTAAGGTGAAAAAGCTTGAAAGGTGAGTACCTCACGAATTGAGTGAAGCAAATCAACAAACGCGCGTTGACTGCTGCGTTGCATTACTCAACCGGCACAATAATGAAGGGATTTTAAATCGAATCATTACCTGTGATGAAAAGCGGATCCTGTACGATAATCGGAAGCGCTCATCGCAATGGCTGAACCCTGCCGAACCAGCCAAACCATGCCCCAAGCGAAAATTGACTCCAAAAAAGTTACTTGTGAGCGTTTGATGGACTAGTGCTGGTGTCGTTCAGTACAGCTTTCTTAAATCTGGCCAGACGATTACGGCAGATGTCTATTGTTAGCAACTGCAAACCATGATGGAAAAGCTAGCTGCTAAATATCCGAGGCTGGTTAATCGCTCTAGGCCACTGCTGCTTCATGATAACGCTAGACCACACACTGCACAACAGACGGCTACCAAATTAGAGGAGCTTCAGTTGGAATGTCTAAGACATCCACCGTACTCTCCGGACCTTGCCCCAACAGATTACCATTTTTTTCGAAATTTGGATAATTTCTTGCAAAGGAAAAAATTCAACTCCGATGGGGCAGTCCAAACCGCCTTCAAAGATTTTATTGATTCCCGTCCGAATGGTTTTTTTAGTAAAGGGATCGATGAACTACCTATGAGATGGCAAAAGTGCATAGATAGCAATGGTACATACTTTGATTAAATAAATATATTATAATAAAAATAAATCGGCTTTATGTTCCTCCCATACTAAACGCCAATTTCATATGTAAGGACCTAATATTTTTAACAAAAAGGTAAATTAGAATTTTTTTTCAGAAAATTGAATAAAAAATAAAAGGCACTTTTTTCCGGCAAAAACGATTCCGCGGACCGGCATGAGGAATGGATGAATTGAACATGAACTGAGGATGCTGGGTCTACGGAATCTTCCTTTATTTATACTTAAAATCTAGACATAACGGGAAATTAACAGTCAAAATGGGATTAGTGATGGAGGGGAGAAACATCTCGAGAATGCCCAGTGGTGGATGGTGATGGGCGCAGCATCCCCGAGCGGACCAAAGTCGCCCGCTCGGGCGATACTGTGCCGGCGCATCCTCTAGATGGTCCATTTTGCCCGTCTAGCCAAATTATCTCCCGAACGGGGAGGTGTACATATACAAATGTTACATCAAATTGAACGCCTGGCACATCCGCATGTGAATTTAATTAGGACCATTGTGTCCGGATGTGTCGGCGCTCATAAATCGCCTCTAAAAGGCCGATTCCTATCTCTCGATGTATCTCCTTCCAAACTAATCCGATTCTTTATTTTATAACGAATTCTGACAGGAAATGACATTCCGAATCTAACGATATACAACATGCCAGGTTTTGTGCACTTTTTCTGAGTTCATCTCGTAAACTTTCTTGTTTTACGGCGTGGCAAACTCTCCACGCACCGTGTACGTCTGGTCCATAAACCAGCGGCCCCCGGTTGGCGCCGACTTATCGCGTTCAAACGCTGACCTGCGCGACCATTTGAACGGCCTTTCAAATCTACTGCGCAGTCAAGGGCGGATCCAGCTTAGGCGCCAGGGGGGGGTCACATAGTCGTGGTCAAGTCACAAGAAGTTATAATTTAATATTGATAATAATAAATACTTACAAGTAAAACGTAGGTATTTTATTAATAAATGTAAGTAACTACTGTACTTAAAAATACCTACCTATATTTAAATAACAAAATTAATTTTTCTTTTACGTCTTCTCCCGAAACGCGTTATCACTTCATCTACTCCAGTGGGTACGATTTTATGGACGTGGAGAAGTGGCAGTCCGGTTAGACGTTCTTCAACCATTGAAGCTCTTAGCCACGATTTGATTCTTCGCAACGTAGAGAAAGATCTTTCCGCTGTCGCTACACTAACAGGTAGTGTAGCTATAATACATAAAAAATTTCTTATTATTAGGTCCTTACATATGAAATAGGCGTTTAGTATGGGAGGAACATAAAGCCGATTTTTTGTTATTATAATATATTTATTTAATCAAAGTATGTACCATTGCTATCTACGCACTTTGGCCATCTCATAGGTAGTTCATCGATCCCTTTACTAAAAAAAACATTCGGACGTGAATCAATAAAATCTTTGAAGGCGGTTTGGACTGCCCAATCGGAGTTGAATTTTTTCCTTTGCAAGAAGTTATCCAAATTTCGAAAAAAATAGTAATCTGTTGGGGCAGGGTCCGGAGAGTACGGTGGATGTCTTAGACATTCCAATTGAAGCTCCTCTAATTTGGTAGCCGTCTGTTGTGCAGTGTGTGGTCTAGCGTTATCATGAAGCAGCAGTGGCCTAGAGCGATTAACCAGCCTCGGTTGTTTAGCAGCTAGCTTTTCCATCATGGTTTGCAGTTGCTGACAATAGACATCTGCCGTAATCGTCTGGCCAGATTTAAGAAAGCTGTAGTGAACGACACCAGCACTAGTCCACCAAACGCTCACAAGTAACTTTTTTGGAGTCAATTTTCGCTTGGGGCATGGTTTGGCTGGTTCGGCAGGGTTCAGCCATTGCGATGAGCGCTTCCGATTATCGTACAGGATCCACTTTTCATCACAGGTAATGATTCGATTTAAAATCCCTTAATTATTGTGCCGGTTGAGTAATGCAACGCAGCAGTCAACGCGCATTTGTTGATTTGCTTCACTCAATTCGTGAGGTACCCACCATTCAAGCTTTTTCACCTTACCAATTTGCTTCAAGTGGACTAAAACAGTTTTATCACTAACACCGCAGCCTGCAGCTAACTCGGATGTGGTTTGCGATGGATCCGCTTCCACAATAGCCTTCAATTCTTCATTATCAACTTTGGTCTCCGGCCGTCCACGGGGCTTGTTCTGCAGGTCGAAATTTCCAGAACGAAAACGTTGGAACCAAAAACGCACTATGTTTTCTTTTGCGGCACCGTCGCCATACACATTATTAATCCTTCGAGCCATTTCTACAGCACTGGTGCCACGGTGGAACTCGTACTCGTAAATAATGCAATATTTCAAGTTTTTCATTTTGTAAACTGAGTGACGCAAAGAAAAAAACAATTGAGGAAAAAACACAAATACATGAGTAAATAGCTGTATAAATTTGGATTTGTAATTCCTAACCAAAGAGAAGATATTTGAGATCAAATTTGCCAGTACGGCAAAACGCCAAATTCATATGTAAGGACCTAATATAAGGATACATCTCAATATCGCAATTTAAAATAAGGTCGGAAATCGACTGCGGTATGTCCTGATTCCGCTGCCACTTCACCATCCACAGCCGATATTCGTTTACAACGACAGAATCTGCAGTATTATCTAGTAACAATGTATAATCGGTTGCTAGTTGTTTCACAGTTTCAATGTCTTGATTACTGTATTCGCTTTTTGGCATGAAAACGCTTAGTTGAAACAAATTAAGTTTTTCAAGAGACAGACGGTCCTGTAGGTCATTTATTATTGAATCCAGAAGAGGGATGTATATTGATTAGGGTGTCCCGTCCACGTATGAGAAAAAAAAATTTTTGAACTGCACAATCACAAGAGGTTTCAAAATTTGCGTAATTTTATACAAATTGCGAAAAAGGTAACAAAAAATAGAATTGTTTGTCATCTTGAGAGCTCTACCGAGCTCTGAAGTTTTGTAAATTTTACGTTTTTATAGAGTTAAACCGTTTGCCTAAAATAATTTTAAAAAATCATGTTTAAAAGGTATTTTAGTATTGAAATTAATGAAACAAAGCACAAGAAAATAAAATAAACAAAATGTAGATTATAATCAATGACAAAAACTAAAAATAAAATTATTTTTATGTCCAACATTTGGCATTTCTGCTCGAGATTGCTGGTTCTGGTTCTAATAAAGCCATCTCTAGAAGTAACGTCAGTTACACTTTGTGAGGCGTCTGTTATATTCTCTAGGACCCGAAGTGCAACCATCTAAGAATAAATGACGAAGGGGTAACTCATTGACATGTAGCATACAAACACACCATTGTAACGGTCTCTGCAAATACTCCTCTAAATATTGTATCACGTCACTCTTCCAATCGGTGTTAGTTGCAGTTCCGTCACATTCAACGCAAATCACGTCATCTTAATTCCAACCTCGACCCTCTACTAAAGTTGTGATCGAAGTAAGAATTCCCTTCGCAGTGCCACGTCTTTCGGTATTGTGTATCCCAAATAAATTTATCCAGGCTGTGCTAAAATTGAGATATGGTCTTCTAAAACTTCTTTGCGATGATCTTTTCGTCCATCAAAGTAAATGCTTTTTATAAACCAAGCCGACGTCAGTCAAAACCGCAGAAGCAACAGCAGCAGCAGATTGCGTAGATAAACCGTATCTATCACAGATTTTAGCAACTGTCGGCAAAGGCAATGTATTCCAATTCGCCGTTGAAGTCAATGGTGTCTGTCTAGGGCGAGTTTGTCGGGGATGCCTCTGTTATCGGATACGTTTCTGGGGAAGATTCACGCACTGAATCTTCATCACAATTTGCTGAGACAGAATCGGTTTCTTGAGTAAAACACGACTTTTTTGTTACCATTATTGACTCTAAAATTTATCTCTGCTGTCGTTTAATTAATCTAGCCGTTTCTTTCTTATCAAAACCGCTTATAACCATTTTCCTATCATTTATTTGATCCAACAAAACTCTCATTGATGTAAACTTTCTTAGGTTTTAAACACGAACAAGATTCAAATGAAGTGCATATACAAGCAGAAACGTCAATAAGTTTCTCAGATGACTAAAAAACATTTCAATTTATTTTCAAAACTATCATTTCGTTTGTTTTTGGGGTATCTTTTCAAATTGAGATACTTTTCGAAATTGGATTCCAATAATTAAATATCTTGTTCCTTAGTTGCAACTGGAATCGAAGTTTTGGTCCAAATATTGTTGATCTCTTCGGATGCAATCACATATATATCTGATTTGGATGAATATTTTCAACACTCATTGTTGACATGCCGCCTGCGCCTGTCACAACAAATCAACCGAGCGCTAGCGGTGACAGCGAAGCAGCATCTCGAAAAATGACTACACGATCAGCAGCGCGAGAAGAAAAAAACAGGCAAAAGCCTGTTAACTACGCTGTGGCTGTCACTGGTCCATCTGGTGAGGCCTCAACCATCTCTCCTGATGCATCTTCTGCTGCTGGCGCTTCGCAGGCCATCGGAAATGCGGAAACGACAGTGTCAGTGCCCTCCAATAACGCAAATTGGACAACTGTTCAAAACAAGAGGCGTGCCGTCGTTCGGGGAACCTTGGGAAAGCGAAAAGATGAAGATCTCAAATATTATCATTTCTATCCGTTCCATAAGGACACTTCGAACGACGACATGTCATCTTATTTAACCTCATTGGTGAGTACAGCCTCATTTAAGGTAACAAAGATCAAATCACGGGGTGAATACTCGTCATTTAAAATCGGTATCCCTAAAAGTACTGCTAATAAGATTTTGCAAAGCGAAAATTGGCCGCGCAACTCATTTATAAAAGAGTGGGAGGCGAAACCGCGAGATGCACCGCGCCTTCCTTCAGCAATATGACTAGTTCGTGATAATGCAGCAAACGAAAAATTGATATTTTATTATCAGAATGTTCGGGGAATAAAAACGAAATGTGTGAATTTTTACAACAATGTTTCGGCTAGTGATCTTGACTTCATAGCACTAATCGAGACCTGGTTGAATGCTAGCGTTTTCGACTCCGAACTTTTCGATGATAATTTTACAATAGTAAGACGAGATTGCGGTGGCCACAGGCAGGGTGGGGGATGTTTGTTGGGAGTGAGAAATAGAGAAAACTTGCAAGTCGAGCGTTTTTCTATTTTGGAAACGTCCAATGAAGATCTCTGGGTAAAACTGACATACGAACTCGATATTACGTTCGTTTGTGTATTATATTTTCCTCCGGCGAGTGAGACTGATATGTATCGACTGTTCTTCGATAAGATGTTATCCAGTTTAGAACTACTTCAGGATAAAAACCTCATTATATTGGGAGACTTTAACCTGCAGTCAGCTCGTGACAATTCGAGCGTAGAAGCTGACTTAATTTTTTTGTGCTCTATGTTAGGTCTCTCGCAGTATAATAATATTTTGAACTCCAGAAATAGAACTCTGGATTTAATATTTTGTAGAAGGGCAGTTGATATTTCTCGGTCATTATCACCTCTTACGAAAGAAGATAATTACCATCCCGCACTTGAATTTTGTTACAATCCGATTTCATATCGCCCCCGTCGAACTAGAGTTCCCGGAGAGGGTACGGTTCGTCGGAGGGGCTGGAACTTTGATAAAGGTGACTTCGACAGACTGTACTCTCTTATGGACGCTACCGACTGGGGCGAGATGTATACCATATCGGATGTGAATGAGGCGGTACAATATTTTTATTATACTGTCGAGGGTGTACTAGATTCCTGCTTCCCACGAAAATCTCAGGCTACCGGCGGAAGGCGATATCCGGAATGGTTTTCTAGGGATATTGTTAGGGATATACGAACTAAACATTTCTATCATAAAAACTGGAAAGCCTTTGGCCGTCACAGCGATTATGAAATGTTTGGACATTACAGATCTATCGTAAGACGTAGCATTCGATTGGCACACCGAGAGTTCATTTCCGGGATGGAAAACAATATTCTACAAGACCCTAATACGTTCTGGGCCTATATAAAATCCCAAAAAGCGGATGGTGGGAATATTGATTCCATGACTTGGGGCGAAAAAATGGTACGGGGTGCAGATATTGCCGAGGCGTTTGCAGGTCATTTTAAAACAGTCTATAGTAATGAACCTCCGCTTCTCGATATTAATATTGCTAAAACATGTTCTCCGATCGGTGCACAGTCTATTGATGTTCAATATATCAATGAAAAGGATGTGGACGACACTATTAAAAATCTAACTAATACCCATTCTCTTGGGCCAGATCTCATTCCAATATTCTTCTTAAAAGGCTGTGTGGAACTGATAAAAAAACCGCTATGTTTTTTGTTTAATCTTTCTGTAAATACAGGGGTCTTCCCGGAAACATGGAAGACGTCAAAAGTTACTCCCATATACAAGAGTGGTTCTAAGTTATCCGTAGAAAATTATAGACCTGTAGCTGTTCTCTCTGCACCAGCTAAGGTATTTGAAATTATAATAAGTAAAACCGTCGCTTCCCGAGTAGAGCCGTTTATAATTGATGAACAACATGGATTCAGGAAGGGCCGCTCGGTTGAGACCAATCTGATGATTTTCACAAATTATGTCACGGAAGCTCTGGACGCGGGACATCAGGTAGACTGTTCATATAATGACTTCGCCAAAGCCTTTGATACAGTCAACCATGATGTCTTATTGAAAAGGTTGTATGAGATTGGTTTCTCGGATGGTATGCTAAAATTTATGGCGAGCTACCTCCAAAATAGGAACCAATACGTCTCCTACGGTCTATTCGCGTCAAAGTGCTTCTATACCTTCTCGGGTGTCCCGCAAGGATCTAACCTGGGTCCATTGTTGTTCTCGATTTTTATCAATAATATAAAAAATGTAATTTTAAACTCGCGCTTTCTGTTATTTGCGGATGACTTAAAGCTTTTCTTAAAGGTGTCAACTTTGGACGATTTTCATCTTCTCCAAACAGATATATCAAATATATGTGAATGGGGAAGACGAAATAAACTTTTGTTTAATGTTTCCAAGTGTTCGGTTACATCCTTCACTAGGGCCCAAAAAACTCTATTTTTTCGCTACAAAATGAACGACCAAAATCTGACAAGAACATCGAATGTTAAAGATCTAGGTGTTAGATTTGTAAGCAACCTGACATTTCACGATCACATAGAGACGATCAGTGGTAATGCTCTGAGAATGTTAGGATTTGTTCTGCGTACTGCCAGGGTTTTCGAGAATACCCGCGTACTGAGAACTCTTTACAACTCCTTGGTGCGGAGTAGACTCGAGAGTGGCTCGATGATCTGGGGGCCACATGAGAGCAAGTACTCTCTTATGGTGGAGAAAGTCCAAAAGAAGTTTCTGAGATATCTCTACATGAGAGAGTACGGGCATTATCCTTGGCTTTACCCAACCGAGTTTCTCCAGGGTATGCTTGGCTACAATAGTTTAGAGACTAGAAGGAATGTGTATTTGATTATACATTTTTATCGATTATTGCGCGGTATGATCGACAATACTGAAATTATGCAGAGCATTGGTATGTATGTTCCTGATAATTACCTTAGACATAGTCAGCATAGATTGTTTCACATTCCAATATACAGGACCAACCTGCCGATGGTTGTGCCTGTTGGAAAAGCTATTCCATGTGTCTGAGGGGGTTTTCCGAAGCAGGATTCTCCTACACCTTTGACCAGATTGTACAGGTCACTTTTAATTGTTTAATAATTGTTTAATAATAAATTAGTATTTTAATACACAATATGTATATGTGTGTGTATGTATGTATGTATATGTGTATGTATGTATACATATGTGTTTATGTATATGTGTATATGGATGTGTATGTATATGTGTATATGTATATTTTTAGATGTATGTTAATAATATGTATGCATTGAACATAATGTTTGTAATGTACATATTATGTAATAAATAAAAATTGAAAATTGAAATTATTCATGAATTTCAGGTCGTTCTTGACAAATAAAATAAATTAAATGACGCCCCTTATAGTTGGTAGCTGCTGATTGCCAAGTTTTTTATATGGTCCGAACATAGCAAAAGTAGTCTGACTACGCCTCGAGCTTCTTATTTAAAAATCACAAAATCCGCTTTTACTACTGTAACAATCGCCATAGTACTTTTATGGCATAAAAATTATTTTGGCTACGAAGAAAACACTCGCGAGTCAAGTCAAGAAAGTCCTCAAAACAAGTTCAAATTTGAGGGTATTTGCAGGTTGAAACCCAACAAATTCGAAGTTGCTGGTAACGTGTTGTTGCATGCAAATCGAAACGTCATGTATGATTTACACCTAAATAGAATAAAAAGTAAATATTTTTTTGTATTTAGTTCAGGAGCCATAAATTGAGGATAGCGAAATATCACCATAAAAATGACAATTTTTCAAAACTTTTTAGATAGGTAGAACCTTTAAGATATAGTTTCATTTTATTTTTAAAATTATTTTGATAATTTACGCTCAATTACGCAAGTTTTGAGAGGTCTTGTGTTACGATAAGCCAAAAAAAATTAATCGGGACAGCCTAATGTATATGGCTCTGCGGAAATACTCTTCAGCAGATTGAGCAGGTTGGTAATTGGCCCTATGTATTTGTCTTGACACTATTCTGGGACATGTAATTTCTACATCTAGCTGCTCAGCTACTTCTTTAGCCTCTTCAAAAAGCTGTCGGTAAATTACGTCCGCACTTTCTCTTTTATTTTGTAGAACACTTATAGTATCATTAATAGCGTCGGCAGCATTTTTTAAATCAATCGAGTTCGATTGCAGTATTCAGCTTAAAGATACAAAGTATGAGTACCGAGTATGAGTATGAGTATTTTAATTAGTGGTCCACCTAGGTCCTGGACCCAGCCCAGGGGGGCCGGTCATGACCCCCATGACCCCCCCCCCTGGATCCGCGCTTGTGCGCAGGTATCTAAAAAACTGGCAAAAAACATATTTTTTACTATTTAATTTAATCAGCGAGATCGGCCGTCATCCTCCACAGATACGTTTGTTTCCGAATCTCGCGGATGTCCTAATAATGCACAAAACCTTTTATCCGTCAGGATTCGTCAGTAATAAGACCGCTAATTTCACTCATTTTATTTTAAACAAAGAATACAATTTACATATAAACATACATATAAAATCAAAAAATTCTTAAAGTTATGCTAGTTGGTCGAGGCCTCGACGCGGAAAGAAAATCTTACAACTAACAATGAACATAAAATATAAACCAACACATTATAATTCCTAGAAATTATATCATTAGCCCATTGGCGAATGAAAGACAAAATGGCGGGCGGCTTAATGGGCTCTTCAGCTCCGCCCCCTCTTCCCAGAATTGCGTCGGCCATTTTGTTTTTCGTCTTATTGACCCCTTTTCATTCATACGCGGTCAACAATGATTCATTTATTGCTTTTCGCGGGCGATGTTTATTTAAACATGAGTTCATTGAACAGGAACAACACACACACGGCCATTTATTGTTATCTTTATCAAATTTAAAGTGTCCAATTTTATGCCGCTGGATTGATCGTGTGCGAAACAATATTAGTGTATTAAAAAGTGCACAGTTCTGAATTGCGGACTTTACAGGATGCAAAACATATTGTTATAGCACCACAATATTTTTCAAATCCTCGTAATAGAATCCTTACTAATCAATATAATATAAAAATATTAGGGCATGCAAATTTACTGGAAAATGGCATTACTGGTAAATCTGAATTTGATACCGATTTAACGGTAGAAAATTAATTACAAAGGTGCCAAAAGGTGATTATGATATAAACAACAAATTGAGAAAAAAACATTTTAATAAAATCAAATTGTTACATGTTGATATTGATTTACATACTGTAACGATTCAAAAATCGTTACGATTTAAGCCATAAAAAAGAAACAGAAATTCACGTTGTGAAATAAATATTATAAATATTGCAATGCAAATAACCTTTAATTTTAAAAAAACGTCTGGTTAATGCTCCGTTATGAGGCCACCGGATGTGACTGTCGCGATTAATCTAAATTTTAAAACAATGGGAGATAAAAGGTTAGATATCTCGTTCTAATTAGCCTTGCGCCTAATGTATTTCAGTGAGAGAAAAGAGTCAACAATTTACTTTCTTACGATAGTATAAATGATAGCAAGGAAAGCAAGCCCCCGCATGCAGAGGGCAAAGGTAAAGGATACGCGGACACTAATGTCAACCCGCCCTTTCTACCCTCGAGCGAATATTATCCCAACTTACTAGCGTGACACACCGCTCGTTGCCGCGAAAGCGAAACGTAGTGAGCAAAAAATGTCGCCGTGTAGCAAAGGGCCACGCATTGCCGTATATATCATCTCAACCTTTGTAACCTTCTGATAAGTATTCACGCTGCGGGCAATTCTACGCTCGGTTCAACCTTAACGTCTTCTTACCATATAGTATATATGCAACAACAAATCATCGAACCCGCTCAGTCTGCGATCCGATCGGCTTCGAAAAACATTATTTCTTCTGACACGTAAATAATAGCGCGGCGTCTCGAATGCCGGTAAAACTATTTTCGTCAAAAGATACATAATTCGCCAACGGATGCAGATCTCTTCAAAAGTCTTGATACTAAAACACATACAAAGAAATTACCTTAGTCTCCAGAAGTTTTCTCAACTCGTAAATTTTGCGTAGTATCAGAGTGTTCCCCACGGAAACAATTAATAGCAGGTGCGGTCCGCTGAGTTCGCTTCCGAAGCCGCCGATGTACTAGCAGGCCGGGAGTGTAGAGCGCAGAAAATTCTTCAAGTCCAGAATCCGTGCCAAGTCGTCGCCTCAGGTGGTAAAACAAGTCCAATAAATCCAAAATCGTAGCCAAGTCCAAATGCAGAAGTCAGTAGAAAATCCAGAGTCCAAATCCAAAGAAGAAAAGCAGGGGTCAAGCAGGGTGTGAAGTGAAACGCAGAATAAAATGTTCCAGTAGGCGTACTCGGCAGAGGCTCCCAGCAGAATGAGGCACTCGCCCGCCCGGCGCGATATTTATACAGTCCGGAAAGCTTCCCCCTGACTAGCGCGGCCGACCAATCAGCGCGCTCGATTCACCGGGCGCTCGGAGCGCAAAATGACGGCCTCCCGTGCCGATTCGCGGATTAAAATTAAATATTTTAATCGATAGCAAATTAAACGCCACCCCCCCGGGGATTTTAACACATCATCTATACCAATCTATGTCTTGCCCATAGGATGATGTCGTTTACTGGAAACGCAAGAGTGAATTTACCTAGTTATTCAACAAAATATGCCGATTTACCGCGGCATTTTCAAGAATTAATTTACATTTAATTCGGTTAAAAATAGTAAACATGATTTTACGAGATTCTAAGTTATACCACTAGATAGATCTCAACAAAGTGCATCCTTTGGTGATATTTTCAAGTATGTCGGATAGATATTAATTGCGTAATAGGCAGACAAATTGTGTCACCACAAATAAAGCGCACTAGCTAACTTTCAGACACGCAAAAACATATCACTCCCATAGATGTTCACATGAGGAACACAATAAAAAATGTTTCAGCTCGCTAGGACGTCTGTAACGTCCGTAATCAGAGTTCAAAAATATTCGCTGGCGGCCCTACTCCACCGCACGGCGCCACCATGGCGCCGGGTTTTTTCCATTACCCGCGCGGGCTGCGTACAGGCGGCGCGGTCAAGCGAGTTTATCAGGGTCCACGCGAGATATTTTACTCTCAATTAAACATTTTTTATTTTAATTTCTACTTTACAATACCACACAAAGGACTCATTTGGCACATTTAAATACTTATGTATTTTTACTTCCTCGCCTCTTCGAGGCAGGACATTTACATAAATTCCATCAAAATAGCGGCCATTCTATGATAGTCCGCGGCGCTCCGCGCGATTTAAAAATGATTTTATTCCCATCGCGCGAGCTTTCCCTGTATATCAAGACCACGAAACATCAATTTTATTCAATATTACATTTACAAATGTCTTATCTAATTCTTAAATATTTCATTCTTTAGATATTTCATTAAATATTTCATCAAACTTAAATATTTCATTTTCTTAAGTATTTCAAATATTTCAACACTTTACAAGATAAGACCAAAAATGCAATTTCTTCGTGGAACTTTTCCAACGCCCTCCGTCGGAGATGTCACATATCGCAACGCCGGCTCGCTGCCCGCGCCGACTATCCGCTTGGAGGCGAGGTGGGTCCATACAACGGACCTGAGTCCCCCGAAAGGGCCAACATTCATGACTCCGCGTACGGCGCTTGCCCATACAACGGACCTGGGCCCTCCGAAAGGGCCAACATTCATGACTCCGCGTACGGCGCTTGCCCATACAACGGACCTGGGCCCTCCGAAAGGGCCAACATTCATGACTTCAGACGGGTCATCATCATCCCGTCGTCATATCAGACGGGTCATCATCATCATCATCCCGTCGTCATAATTCTACCTGTCCGATACACAGAGTGTAAAATTACCTCCAGTTATTGTAATAATAATAGTGTATCATTAGAACACGAGTAATAATCTGTGACAAATAAGTGCCGCAACCGTTCAGTAAAGGATTATATATTCCATCCAACTGTATACCCCAAGCGGGAGAACCAAATTTATAAATGTTAATATAAAATTTAAATAGTGGTGAAAGTCCTTTGAGTATCCCAGAATTACCTCGGTAACCAGTGATAAATTCAAATAATCTAAAGAAATAAAATAAACATTATCTATATCACTTTTAACTTAATAATAACTAAAATACTCATAACATAAAATAAACTCAAACCATATAAAAAACCTGTTTCTTGACTTGTGGAGTGGACGATATAAAGGAACTCAATATCTTCTATAAATAAAACATAAAGAGAATCTTAAGGGTTCCGGTTAGCAACATAATTCTATTGGAAACATCTAAAAATACAAACCATTAAATCATCGTTACTAGTAGTGCGAAATAGACAAGTTTAATTAAAAAAACATAACTCTCCGTGACATCTTGAATTTCTACATAACTATCTGAAGTTGTTTTATTGAGACGGCGCATGTGACCACACGGTCCGTTCAGCTCCTGATGACAACCGCCTTGTATAGTGATGCAAGGCCAATCTCCTCCCCATTTACCACCTTATATGGACAACAGTTAGTGAGTCATTGGTTATAATAAACCCAACATTCAGTGAGTAATTCTCAACTTACAGTTTTTCTACTATACCCGTACGAGTGCTTGTACTCTCTACTGTTTATAAAACGACTGCCCAATTTACGAGATTTCTAAACCTATTCTTAGATATTTTCCATACTCAAGTTCCTGTATTTTATTGTATCTACAGTGTTTTAATTATTCTTATGTTATCTCCGCATAAAAACTATATGTCAACTAAAATGGTCCTATAATTTTTATTAATGTAAAAGTGTTCATTTAAGGTAATTGTTATAGAAAACCAGCTAAAAGAGGAATAAGTCCCATTATAAAGAATATATGTTTATAATTAATTATACAAAAATTATCTTCACTTTCCGGTGCACCGTAGATTTAATATTAACATTATAGGCAGGCAAGTTATTCTTGTTATTATAAATTGTTATTTTGTTATTTATGTCAATACTTGTAATCCTTTTATATAAAATGTACCCTATGTATGTATTCAATATTTGAGATAAGCCCTTCTGGTTATTTCTAATAAATTATTACTTCAAAAACAGTCAACATCTTTCTCTATATTAACATTATAGGCAGGCAAGTTATTCTTGTTATTATAAATTGTTATTTTGTTATTTATGTCAATACTTGTAATCCTTTTATATAAAATGTACCCTATGTATGTATTCAATATTTGAGATAAGCCCTTCTGGTTATTTCTAATAAATTATTACTTCAAAAACAGTCAACATCTTTCTCTATTAATCTTCCCTTCATTGTCGTAAAATCCTGAAAATGTACACTACTTAACTTCTCTCTCGAGACTTCGGATTTTGACACGCCGCTCTGAGATTTCTCAGAGTCTGCTCTACTGCCTTCCCAAAACTTCGGAACGAGCTAGCCGAGTAAGAATTGAGGTAAGGGGTTTAGACCGTTACAGTGGCGTACCCAACGTGTGGCAAGGACAAGTTTAGAGAGAGAAAAATAGTGTAACATTGCAGGGTCAGGGGACGGTGAGGAGAAGGAGAGAGGAAGCACAGTCAAATGAAAACAGGCGCGAAAATAACACGACACGTATTTTCTAGTATCAAGTACAAAAAAAAGGAAAACAAAAAAAAAAATATTTTAGTTACCGATAAAATAAATTTTAATAATTTTTTTTGCGACATTAATAAAGAAAACGAAACATGAATTCGGACGCGGAAATACGAAACTATGCAACTTTGCATCATGCAACTTTGAAAAAAGAATTAAGAAACCGAGGTATAACACCAGCTGCCGGCATAGCTGCGATTTGAGAACAAGCAAGACACTATAACGAAACGTGACTAGAGCCTGTAGTTGCTCCGATTACTCGTATCCGAGCTTTCTGCGATTTGTCACAAACTACAGAATTCCGTACCGATACACTCAGCCCGCGCGCGATCGCAAACGAAACTATGGCACTCGATACCCAATCGCAACCTCGACATACGAATAACCAGATAACTCACATACCAAACACAAATTTTACTTCTTGGCCCGTGGCGGCATATTCGGGCGTCGGCGACGTTCGAGAATTCATAGCGCGGCTCGAAGAAATTGCTAACGCTCGACAATTCCCAATACCTCAACTAATCCGAGTATTACCCGAATTTCTAAAAGCAAACGCCCTAATATTTTTCCGCAACACGATAAAAGAACACATGCAGTGGTTAGAATTAAAAACATTATTTTTACGAAGATTTGAACGCCCTGACTACTCAGTAGAAAAGAAATTAGAAATATGGACGTCCCGACAAGAAAATACCGAAAGGGCAGCTGATTATATCACGAGAATAATATCTTTAAATCACATGATAGACACCCCCCTTTCAGAAGAGGAACTTCTACAAATATTTCACCGTGGACTTCTACCTAAATTTGCCGCAGTATTAGTCAGCACCAGGCCCAGCACAGTAGCAGAGCTAGAATTGCTGTGCTCTACTTTCGAATAAAATATACCTACTATATATTATTTAAAAATCACTTGCCTCACAGATTAGGATATCAATAATTTGATAATTGATGAAATTGTAGACGAATCTTGAGATAATATATAGTGATATAATAATATTGATGATATAAGAAAATAGTGATATAACAAAATCAAAGAGATAATATATGGTTCAACTGACTTCACATGCTTCAGAGGACACTAAAAATCCCTAATGCAAGTGCGTATGTTGTATTACACTGGAAAAAATTTCAGATTCACAAACCATACAACAAAATACTCAAAAATTCTGCTTTCCGCAATATATCGTCACATAACATGTATTGCAGTTTAAACTGAAATACTTACGTCATAATCAAGAGCGGATCCAGGGAGGGGTCATGGGGGTCATGACCCCTTCCTGGGCTGGGTCCAAGACCTAGGTCCAGCCCTAAATTATAACTTCTTGTGACTTGACCACGACTATGTGACCCCCCCCCCCCTGGCGCCAAAGCTGGATCCGCTCCTGGTCATAAAACAATAATAATAAATTAAAAAGTGAAAAATGATAGACCAAAATTACTTGTACTTATAAATTTATTTACCGGTAAATTGGATTACCAAAATCCGGTAATGCATGCCATGCCATAATGAGTATCTATCAATTTATAAGGTTGAAAAAATATTTTTCTCTGCAAGACACAAACATGAATTTGACAAGTAAGGAACTAGTATGTATGTAAATAATTATACTATGTATTTCAAAATTCAAATACAGTAAAACCCCGATAATTCGAAATTCGCCATAATTCGAAATTTTTAGAACCCACAAGTCCCAAAATGCTAATTTCATAGTAGATTAACCCCGATAATTCGAAAACCTCCGTAATTCGTAATTAGAAATAATTTTTAGCCTCTTGCGCCGTAAATCAATTCGTTTTAGTTCACATAATTCAAATTATTTTTGAATTTGACGAAATTGAAAAAATATTTCGATTTTTTTCGCAAGTGAGAACAACAGGTATGTCAATTTCGAATACTTTACGAATACGAGTAATAGAAATGTGGCGGTCTTTTTATTAGCATAATAAATATTGCGTTCTCGATAAGATTTCTTTAAATATGCAAAAATGTGGACATTTTTCACAAAATTAATAGGTTTTTTCATGAGTTTTACGGTTTTTGGCAAATTTCGCAATTGCATCGCGTTATTTGATTTTTCAAAATAATTTTCAGTCCCTTGCGGCATAAATCAATACATTTTTACATACATACATTTACAAATCAAAGATTTTTTTTTTAAATTTGATGAAATTGAAAAAATATTTCGATTTTTTTGCGAGTGAGAACAACAAAATATATCAATATCGGGTACTTTAGTAATATAAATGTTGCGGTCTTCGTACTAGCATAATAAATATTGCGCTTTCAAAATGATTTCTTGAAATATGCAAAAATACAGACGTTTTTCACTAAATTTATGATTTTTTCACGAGTTTTACGATTATTGGCGAATTTTGCAATTTTTTTGCGATTTTTAATTTTTTTTAAACATTGAATTTCGAATTAACGGATTCCGCGTAATTCGAAATGTTTTTTTTTTGGGTCCCTTGAATTTTGAATTAACGAGGTTTTGCTGTACATAGTTAATACTGTATTCTACTTACTTATAATCTAAGTAAATTGTAATACATATTTTAATACTATTCAAAATAAGCATAATGTGCACCATATTTTCGCTATACCTACTACTCTACTGAATGGGCTTTAAAATGTGTTAAAATAAAATATGTTGCCTGTAACTCAAAATAAATTGTATCCTCTTTTATTTAGAGCACAAGTCTTTGTACGGTATTGCGGATTGTTTCAACACACACAAAATTAAATACGTACATAGCTAGCTGGCCAGTTTGGTAATGTCAGCAAACATAATTTTTTTTCAACCTTTTAAATGCCAGAGGTTTTAAAAAATGTATTACTGCACAAGTGCAAGTGAAGACGCAGATGATTTGGCACGTAAATATGTTTATGGCATTTAAAGGATTAAACATATTATGAAATTATTTTTACATGCGTAAGTTGATAATTGTTTAGTCAAGTCAATATATTGAAGGTTCGTCAAAACAAAGTTATGTCTCTGCCAAATGTGTGGTATTTGTGTCAACTTCACCATTTTTGGATAGCTGTTAAACTTATTACATTATTAAATATGTACTTAAAAAATATTAAATTCAGAATATTTTGAGTTTGTTCAAATTTTTCAAAAACACTACTAGATTTTTATCCCAGAGGACATCATTAATGATTAATCAATATGTATTTATTACAGATATCTCATAGAAACAAAATTATATTTTTTTATGTATTTTTATATTTTCATACATAAGACAATACATATACATAATTTCGTCTCTGTAATACATCTTTAATATATCTTTATTAATAATATACTCTAGGATAAAAATCTAGTAGTGTTCTTTGAAAAATTTGAACAAACTCAATATCTATACCTATAAAACTCAATGTCTGTCTGTTTTCTATACAAATCCGTTTGTCGGATTCGATTCAAAATTTGCACACTTATGCTTTAGAACCAGGCGGATAACAAAGGCAACATTTCCCCCCAATTCTCTTACTCCTTCCCCTCCCCCTAACCTATTTTCAATGCAAATCTGTACCGTTTGACTGATCGGACTCAAAATTTGGAAACTTTTTAGGATTCATAGGCAATATTTCCCCCCTATTCTCTTACCCTTTCCCCTCCCCCTGACATTTTTTCGATGCAAATCTGTACCGTTTGACTGATCGGACTTGAGGCAAAGGGACTGAAGCTAGCAGAGCCCACTGGACAACTGCCCAAAATTGTGATTTACGATGTGCCGAGGGATATAAAGGAGCCCGATCTCCTCGAGGAAATATATAAAAGTAACATGGAGGGCAAATGTGCAGTCACAAAAGAGGCGTTCACTAAGAATATGAATAGGTTAACTGTATTTGGTAGGAGAGAAGGGCCTACTGTCAACTGCACCTATCTGGTACAACCGGCTGTATGAACAATACTGATCGATGCGGATCTATGTTTTATAGGATGGGCGGCATGCAGGGTGCGTGACTACGTGGGCGCAACAAGGTGCTTTAAGTGCCACTTGTATGGGCACCTTAGCAAGTTCTGCAAATCCACAGTAACTATTTGCAGACACTGTACTAAATCAGGACACTCGGATGACACATGCCCTGAAAAATCGGGCCCGGCACGCTGCGCAACCTGTGCGCGCTTCAATAAACGGGCGGATCACCCAATGGGCGACCGAACCTGCCCGGCTTATATGGCGGCGGTGGAGCTGGCATACAAGAAGACCAACTATGGCTAGACGACACGGATGCCCGGTCATGCAGATAAACGTCGGCAGATCGCGTGCTGCCACCCTCGAGGTGCAGCAAATACTGCGTAAATACGACTCACCGATCACACTCATCCAGGAGCAACATACCTGGCGTGGTAAAACACCGTACATCGAATCTCCGCTTATTATGTTGGAAAAGGGTCCCATGCCAGGTGCTGGGATCCTTGTAGACACAGCTGTTATAAAGCCACTCTATCTTGAACACCTGTTGAACGAATTTCAATTCAATTTCAATTTCAATTTTTATTTATTACATAATATGTACATTACAAACATTATGTTCAATGCATACATATTATTAACTTACATCTAAAAATATACATATACACATATGTACATACACATCCACATCCATATACACATATACATAAACACATATGTATACATACATACACATATACATATACATACATACATACACACACATATACATATTGTGTATTAAAATACTAATTTATTATTAAACAATTATTAAACAATTAGAAGTGACCTGTATAATCTGGTCAAAGGTGTAGGAGAATCCTGCTTCGGAAAACCCCCTCAGACACATGGAATATATCAATATCCAAAGCGATCTTGTTCAGCATAGCTGTAGCTTTTCCAACAGGCATAACCATCGGCAGGTTGGTCCTGTATATTGGAATGTGAAACAATCTATGCTGACGATGTCTAAGGTAATTATCAGGAACATACAAACCAATGCTCTGCATAATTTCAGTATTGTCGATTATACCGCGCAACAATCGATAAAAGTGTGTAATCAAATACACATTCCTTCTAGTCTCTAAACTATTGTAGCCAAGCATACCCTGGAGAAACTCGGTTGGGTAAAGCCAAGGATAATGCCCGTACTCTCTCATGTAGAGATATCTCAGAAACTTCTTTTGGACTTTCTCCACCATAAGAGAGTACTTGCTCTCATGTGGCCCCCAGATCATCGAGCCACTCTCGAGTCTACTCCGCACCAAGGAGTTGTAAAGAGTTCTCAGTACGCGGGTATTCTCGAAAACCCTGGCAGTACGCAGAACAAATCCTAACATTCTCAGAGCATTACCACTGATCGTCTCTATGTGATCGTGAAATGTCAGGCTGCTTACAAATTTAACACCTAGATCTTTAACATTCGTTATATATAATATCGGACACGTGTAATCATCAACTTAGGCGATATTGAACTATACTTAATTTCTGTATACTTTAAATATGGAGACCCTATCGAGAGACACGCCCGGGAGCTGGCTCGATGTCTGCATGAATTGAAAGGGAAAATGGTGATAGTTGGCGGCGATTTTAATGCACGCTCTCCCCTTTAGGGTGATCGTGACTCGGATCGGTGAACACACCTGGGCATATGAGCACGTTTCAAAGCGCTAATGGGGAGAGCTGGATTGATATCACACTTTGCACTGGTAATGTGGTGGGGCTCATTCGAGACTGGAGGGTGTTGGACTGCGAGGTTGCCACCGAGCACCGTCTAATAGCCTATAGAATCGAAACAAGCCCCCCCCGACATTCCTAGAAATGAAAGGAGATTCCGAACAAGGAACGCAACTGGGAAGAGTTTGAGATTTGTCTGAAAGACGAGTTACGCGACTTACACGAAAGATGCATAACCGAACCCTCCCGGGTAAACGATTGGTTTAATGACGCTGTTGTCAGGGCGGCTGGCCGCTCTCTTGGGTGCACCAGACCAGGAAAATGAACAAAGGCTTCTTGGTGGACAGGCGAACTACAAAGATTACGGGCCGTCTATCGCCGTCCATATCTATCGAGCGGCAGGCCTTATCTGAGGCACTTAGAGGCGCGCTCCGCGTATTGCGTTGCAATAAGAACTGCCAAAAGAGACTCCTGGACAAGGTGGGTCACAGAGATTGGAAACGCCGATCCTTGGAGGATTAGGATTAGGAGGGCTCATTGGCGGTGCCGGTAAGGAGTCGGCTCGAGTCCTCTCGGGGATACTCCTTGGAGAGTCAACCACAACTGGCCTCGCCGACACCGTCAATAGGTTTCTGGACAAACTGGATCCGCGGCATGACGCTGGGCGGGACACCGACCATCATAGGCAAATCCGACTGATGGCTGGGGTCCCTTCCAGCTTATGCTGAATGACAACACTGATCCGCCCTTGGTGACGGTGGCTGAGGTTTACAACATCATAAGGAACCTTGGTGCGACGAAGGCTCCGGGCGTGGACAGGATCACCGGGGCGATTATCAAACATATGTGGAAAATAGCCAAACCGGAGGTGGTATGCATGTTTAATGCATGCATAGGTGCGAGAACTTTTCCAGCATCTTGGAAGGATGGCCTGCTGTGTGCCATCCCTAAATACAACGGCAAGCCGCGGTCAAATCCAGGCGCGTATCGGCCTATCACGCTCCTTTCCGGCCTCGGGAAGATGTTCGAGACTCTGATACGCAACAAGCTTGAGGTAGCACTCTCGCCTGCCCGCAACCGGCAGTTTGGCTTTGTAAGGGGGATGTCCACAGAACATGCCATATTACATATACAGGAATGGGTTGGCAATGTATCCACGAAATACGCTATGGGTATATTCCTGGACATATCCGGAGCATGGTGGGACATGATCTTGACCAAGCTAAAGGTGAGGCTGTGCTCTAGGTATCATTTCGAAATCTTGAAGAGCTACCTAAGTGGCAGACATGCTACCTTGAGCTATGGCGGGATAAATGTCACCAGAGACACCGATATGGGCTGCCCACAGGGCTCTGTGCTCGGCCCAACTCTGTGGAGGATTCTATTTGACGATCTGCTTCTGCTGCCTTTGCCTTGTGGTTGCACATTGATCGCTTACGCGGATGACGCTCTTCTGTTGGTGTCTGGTGAGAGTTGGCGCGAACTTGAGCGCAGAGCAAACATGGCACTCAGAATGATTAACGATTGGTGCATACGAAACAAGCTGACTCTTGCGCCTCATAAGACTGCCATGATGTTACGAGGTCGCTTTGAGAGGTGCCCGATAATTAAGCTAAATGGACTAAATGTAAAATTTAAAAATATAGTAAAGTACTTAGGTGTCTGGATGGACACGTCGGGCTCCTTCTTGGCGCACGTCAGGGCGGTGTCTGAGAGAGGCTCTAACTTTTTCCTGTCGGTTAAACGTGTCAGTGCTGCGGACTGGGGACTGAGGTTTCCGGTGTTGCGCCGGATATATCGGACGGTGTACGTGAGTCAAATCACGTATGCGGCCCGTGTCTGGGCGCACCGTCTGGACACTTTAGTCATATCGTCGGTCCTTATTCAAGGTCAGCGGATACCTCTGCTTGCCTTGACTGGGGCCTATCGAACAACATCTCGCGTCGCGTTGCCTGTGTTGGCTGGCGTGCTGCCGGCTGACTTGCAGGTGATAGGAAAGGGCTGGATGTCTAATTATATGGTGAGACATTCAGCCCTTCGGATACCAGGTACCGGGAACTGCGCGAGAGGTTCAGAATGGTGATGCTGCGAAAGTGGCAAGAGAGATGGGACGCGGCCACCGAGGGGAGATGGACACACTCCTTTCTCCCTAGAGTTGCCGCATGCGACATGAGTAAGGAAGGTCCTCCTGAGCTGGACCACTATGCTATGCAGCTTATTTCGGGACATGGCGAGTTTAGGAGCGAATTGTTTGATCTTGGACTCGCTGCGGACCCGTGGTGTGCTTGCGGGCATGTGAGACAGACTCCAGGGCACATTCTTTGGGAGTGCTCGATGTTAAATGATGCGAGAGAGGAGATGTTAGGTGAGTTGGAAGGAGTGGGGCATCGTCCACCTAGGAACGATGACCTCATTAAAAAAGGAAATAATCTTAGACTCTTTCGAGCCTATGCCCGGACGTGGTTGTCGCGCTGGGATTTGCTTCGTGGGTGAGTTATCTGCTATGACTGTGGATCCTATGGGCGTCTAGAGCTGAACCAGCCTATTTTTCTGTATATGTCCTTCCCTTTAAGGAGTGTTAGTCCAAATCCAAATACCCATTTACCTACTGTCCTTTCCGCTAGATCCTCCTCCTCAGATTCTCGTATGGCGGCTCCACTGACCCATATTTTGTATATTGATTACTATTCTGCTTTTGTATTTAACCCGTTTTTCTTTCTCTTTGCTACTGTTTTTTTCTTATATTTTATGCTGCTATTTTGCTACTATTTTGCTTTTGTATTTAACCGGTTCTTTTTTCTTTCTCTTTGCTACTTTTTTCTGATATTCTATGCTGCTATTTTGCTATTATTTTGCCTTTGTATTAAACCTGTTTTCTTTCTCTTTGCTACTGTTTTTCTGATATTTTATGCTGCTGTACTAATTTGCTTTGTCATTTTATATGTATGCTTTTTGTATTTGTATTTTATGATTTGATTGAATAAAGAGAGTTTTGGTGGAGGGGACAATAAATGGGTGTTTGTAGCCAGAACCTTGCGGCGTTTGCCCTTTACACGGGCGCCGCACGGGGATGGCTTTAAATAAGATAAAAATGTCAACCTGGCGGCGCAAGAGTAGGGCCAATATGGGAGCCATCGGCTCATAGAAGTTGGTGTCCGGTATTTCAGATCATAAACCATTTTTAGTATTTTGTTTTGCTGTCATTGGAGTCTGTTTAGGGTAGTTTTGTTTCCGGTTCCCCAGAAGGGTATCAAATATCCTATTCTACTCTTGACGTATGCCTGGTACATCAGAATTTTTACGGTCTTCGGTGTGATTTCGTGTATTTTGTGGAATAGGCTGGTCAGTTTAGTCAGTGAGTCAATTACTTTGTCTATTTAAAAGGTCCATTTGAGGTGTCTGTCTATGTTGAGTCCTAAGTATTTAGTATTTTCTAGTTCAGTGAGTGTTTCGTTGTGTATTTTTATGTCCATTTTATGCGTTTTCCGTTTGGTCTCAAAGTTAATGTAGTTAAATTTTTGAGCATTTAAGGTTAGAACATTAATTTTGTTCCATTCAGTTAATATGTCTATGTCTTTGTTCATTTGTCTTGTGGTTTCTATGTCATCATTGTTTTCGTAAAATATTCCTAGGTCGTCTGCATAGAGTTTTATTTTGCCTCTGATATTTAGCTGCTCCAGGTCATTAACATATATATATATATTATATAGAGTAATGGTCCTAGGATTGATCCCTGTGGGATACCATAGCTGACATTCATATAAGTACTTGAGGTTTCGTGTAGTCTGGTGTATTGCTTTCTGTCTTTTAGGTAGCTGTCGAAAATGTTTAGGACGTTGGCAGTGATTCCGATTTTTGATAATTTGTTGACTAGGGTAGTCATATGCTTTTTTAAAATCGAAAAAGAGTCCGGTCACGCTTTTCCCTTCGTCAATTTTTGTCTGTAAGTAATTTAATAAATTTATAATGGCTGTTGTGGTTCCCTTTTTTTCCTGAAAGCCGTGCTGTGTTTTCGTTAGTATGCTGAGTTTATTCAAGTGTTCGAGTAGTCTTTTGTGTATTACTTTTTCAAATATTTTACTAAATACAGTGAGGTGTGCTATGGGTCTGTGGTTGCTGGCTTCGTCTTTTTGCCACTCTTGTGTATTGGGGTTATTCTGGCTATTTTTAGCTCATTGGGGAAAATTCGGAGTTTCATGTGTCTATTCTATTCAGGCATATTCTAGTAATAATAATAATAATTCGGAAGATTCTCATTACACATATGTAGCGGTACCTGTTCAACCCTGTGCCATGTACCTATCGCTCGACCCAGAGTTTTGTTTATATTAAAGGCGGCCATACACACTCCGGTGCATCGTAGAGGTACACCGCATATCGCAGATCGGTCCGTATCGCAACGTGTATGGGCTTACCCGTAGATCCCATACTCGTTGCGGTACACCGCATGAGGCCCCGGGTACGATACGAGCGGCGAGCGGCAAGCGTCAGAGCGTCAATTGGTGTGAATGCGGCAGAGCGGCAAGCGGTGAGAAGCGCCGGCTACGATACAAAGCGGCTGAGCGGTAACTTCTGTCAGTCGCCGTGCCGTCATACTCATTTTAAGTGAAAACGTCAGACATTTATGGAAATGTTATTTATTGAATGTCAAAAGGAAATATGGCGTTCACCCGATAAACAGAAGTAGAAAGGTTTACGGAGAGTACCACAATTTGTTTAATAATTTAAGAAACGACGAAACTCGATTTTTTTTTTAATATACAAGGATGTCTATACAAAAATTTAATTACTTCAGAAAGTAACCCCTCGCTTGACAAAGAAAAGGCTGGTTCTTCAACAGCATATAACACCAGAAGAAAGACTCGTGGTAACAATGAGGTATGTAGTAAAAGACATATGATTTTTTGAAAATTTTTGACACTGTATTCAAAATGTTCACATTTAAAAAATATTTTTTCCATTACATCAAATGGCCATGAGCTCCAAAACATGTTGATATTTATATAAAAAAACACACATATATATATAAAATAAATTTAACAATTACATCCCGTGTGAATTCCATGAGACTTTTCCACTTTTTGTGTGGAGGACCGGCGGCAGAACCAGATTTAGCAGGCGCGGTTTGAACACTCTTCCTGAAACTGTCTTTCAAATTCTTCCACATCTTTTTACAATCGTCCACTGTAAAAAAGATTATTTGTATCATTATAACGAAAAAATATTTTATACCTAAACATTATGTCCTGTTTCTTTCAGGTTCTTGGCAACGGGGGCCAGACAGAGATGGCATTAATGACACGGACTACATATCAGTTCTCCGTGAAGAGACAACGAATGAATTTAGGAAGTTTAGTGGGTCCCATTCCAGAGCAATATCGAAGGTCAACCGCAGGAGCAATAGAAATAAGGAATACATTTATGACCTATTTAAGCAATAGCTAATTTTCTTTTTTTTACAATTGTATTTGTTATCGACATTTAAGAAAATGAATTAAAACAATAAAGTAATCTTACCTGACACATTTATTGCTTTTCCAACTTCTTCCCATAGTTTTTTCGTAATCACACTATTTTTAAAATCATTATGTCTGTCATTCCACTTAAACTATTAAATATATCTATTAAATTGAGATATCTCACACTCGAGATCCGTTAACTTTTTCTTATCTGACATTGTTTTGTAGGAGAGCTTCAACACAAACTGTAAAATATCTCTGCAAACAGTTTCCCATAGAAAAATTGACAGAAAAAATACAGACGCTTGAGCGGTGAGCGAAATTTAATGTCCGGGAACAGCGGCGAGCGGCGAAGTGTGAGCGGCAAGCGGTGCCGCCCTGCCGCTCTTGCTTATCGTAGCCTGCTACTACCACATCTGTATCACGCTCAAACAAACAAAAACGTGAGCGGCACCACTTCATAGACAAGAGCGGCCCTCTTGTCTATGTCTGCCGCTCTGCCGCTCGCCGCTCGTATCGTACCCGGGGCCTGAGTCTTACTACGATTTTCGAATTGTACTAGTCGCATGTTTGAAAAGCATATTTTTATACGATTATAGGATACTATTTTTTAAAGCTCTTTTGTGTGTTTATTTTTATTTCCTGCTTAAGCGTTGTTTTATATGACATTGCACGCGTTAAAGATTTTATATAAATATATTATATGTATATATTCATATACACGTTATAATACTATACTTTAGAAGGATCACCTTTTTCAACTACGGTTTTTGCATGACATTGCATAATATGTCAAATATTTTATTCAAAATGGCAGACGGCATTCAATTGTGTTCGCGTGTCACATCTGTCAGCTGTCATCTGTTGCGGTGTCGCACCCAGCACTCGCGGCATGACGCCGGAACGGCCGGAAACAAACTGAAGCCATGTATTCACTAGGGGACAAATCGCGAAACATTCCGAGCGGCATGTCGCATCAACAACTACGCTCATGTTTCGGGGACAATGACGCGGTATTTGACGTAAAATTTTTGGCTCACCTTAACACAAGACCTTACAAAACTTGCGTAATTAAGCGTATATTACCAAAATAATTTTAAAAATAAAATACAACTATATCTTTAGGGTTCTACCGATCTAAAAGTTTTGAAAAATTGTTATTTTTATGAAGATATTTCGCTATCCTCAATTTTGGCTCCTGAACTAAATACAAAAAAATATTTACTTTTTGTTCTATTTAGATGTAAATCATACATGACGTTTCGATTTTCATGTAACAACACGTTACCAGCGACTTCGAATTTGTTAGGTTTCAACCTGCAAATACCCTCAAGTTTGAACTTGTTTTTGAGGACTTTCTTGACTTGACTCGCGAGTGTTTTCTTCGTAGGTAAAATAACTTTTATGCCATAAAAGTACCATTGCGATTGTTACAGTTGTGGGCAGCCCCGACTACAGTGTTAAAAACGGATTCGTAATTTTTAAATAAGAAGTTCGAGGCGTAGTCAGACTACTTATGCTATGTTTGGACCACACAAGGAACTTGACAATCAGCAGCTACCAACTATGAGGGACGTCATTTAATTTATTTTATTTGTCAAGAACGACCTGAAATTGAAATATAAATGAAGTATGAAATTAAAGATCCATCCAAATCAGATATATATGTGATTGTTTCCTAATAGATCAACAATATGTGGACCAAAACTTTGTAACTAAGGAACGAGTTAATTAGTGAAATCCAATTTCGAAAAGTATCTCAATTTGAAAAGATACCCCAAAAGCAAACAAAATGATAGTTTTGAAAATAAACTGAAATGTTTTTTAAAGTCATCTGAGAAGCTTTTTGACGTTTCTACTTGTAAATGCACTTCATTTGAATCTCTTTCGTGTTTAAAACCGAAGAAAGTTCACATCAATGAGAGAAGTTTTTATTGGATCAAATAAATGATAGGAAAATGGTTATAAGCGGTTTTGATAAAAAAGAAACGGCTAGATTAAGGAAACGACAGCAGAGGTAAATTGAAGAGTCAATAAGGCTAACAAAAAAATCGTGTTCTACTCAAGAAACCGATTCTGTCTCAGCAAATTGTGATGAAGATTCAGAGATTCCGATAACAGAGGCATCCCCGACAAACACGCCCTCGACAGAGACACCATCAACTTAAACGGCGAATTGGAATACATTGCCATTGCCAACAGTTGCTATAGTCTGTGATAAGTCTGTGATAGATATGGTTTATCGACGCGATCTGTTGCTGCTGTTGCTTCTACGGTGTTGGCTGACGTCGACTTGGTTTCTACCGAAAATTTAAATTTGACACCACTTGCGATTGTGGAGCTCAAAAATTTTTTTTCTCATACATGGACAGGAGATCCTAGTGTACACATCGGGATTCACATATCACTTGTCGCGGAAATGTCGCCCGATGAGGTTATGATGACAGCTGCGTATCTATTTATTTTAACGAGTTTTCGAAACGTAAAAGGAGGAAAAGGTGATGGGTATGAAATTATTTACTGCAAAGAGAAAGAAGGATGGATATTCTATGCGATCTTCGAATGTCTGACGGATCTTTTGCCAATTTCACTCGAATGACAACAACTGTTTTTGAAAATTATTACAAATAATCGGGCCTTCCATAGCCAAGCAAGACGATATTAAGGAACGCTGTTGGCCCATCATTTTATTTTTATATTCACGGTTTGAAGTGTCCCACAAAATTGTACGGCTTTGGTAGAGCGCGATGAGTTGGAGAACAATTTCGTTTCCCCACTTCAATGACGTGTTGACGGATACAGCGCATGCGCACTCACTGACCACGTGGTACTGACGCAAAGCGTGATGTCGCCGTGAGCTCGCTCGGGTACCGTGCGCATAGCAACGTTGCCGCGACACGTAGAAATGCTCCGCTATGTTGTGCGCGACGTCGCGGAACAATGCGCGACGTTGCAACGTCACGTAGACTCTATGCCACGCGTGATGTTGAGGGGCAATTTGTTCCATAGTGAATACATGGCTTGAAACTAAACTAGGGATGGGTAAAAAATTTTGAAAAATATTGATAAAAAAACATTGATATTCAATATATATATATATATTCAATATAATATATGGTTGACATTTTCGTCGACAGTCTGGAGAAAGTAAAGTTTACACTTAAAGAGGCAATACTGCTTCGTTACTGACTTCAACTGTTAATATACACATGTAATGGTGGGTAATATATATTTTTCATACACATTGCTGCTCTGTACTTTATATTTTTAATTTCTATACTCATGTGTTGGTGCTATTCCTGATACTTTTTATATTTTGCTACTTATAACTTATATTGTTTAATGTATGTTCTTTTAATTTTATGATATATTTTTTATGTAAAAGCCTATACACATTGCTGCTCGTTACTCTATATTTTTAATTTTTAGACTCATGTTTTGGTGCTATTCCTGATACTTTTATATTTTGCTACTTATAACTTATATTGTTTAATGTATATTCATTTTAATTTTATGTTATATTTTTTATGTAAAAGCCTATACACATTGCTGCTCTTTACTTTATATTTTTAACTTTTATACTCAAGTTTTGGTGCCATACAGATATTGTTTAATGTATGTGCTTTTTGAAATTTATTTTATATTCTTTATGTAAAAGCCTATACCTAATGGGCGTAAACAAATAAATAAATAATATATATAAAGTCAATATATTTTTTCGCGATATATGATATATCTTAATTTTTTCAGGGATAATCGATATTTTTTTCTTGATGACCTTTTTTTTGGTCATCGATATATTTTTTCGATATATCGATAGTTTTTTCCCGATATATCGATATATTTTTCCCGATATATCGATATATTTTCTTCGATATTTTTTTGGCGACCTTTTTTAGGTTACCTTTTTATTTTGCTCATAGATATTTTTCTCGGTTAATCGATATATTTTTTCCGGTGACCTTTTTTTATTTTTTTGGTCGCCAAAAGCTTATTTCCCTTACATTTTTGAAAATAATATTGATACTTATCGATATATTTTATTCAGTGTATATCGATTATTTTGATACTTTTTTTGAATATCAATTCGATATATATATATCGATATATTTTTCTTCACTTACCCATCCCTACCACACACGCAGAGACATTGATTTGTCCGTCGCGGTCGCAGAGACAAAAAGAATCGAATTTCAATTCTTCTGCGGTCACCCGTACAGGTCTGGAAACCTCCACCCGCGAACACCACACACGCTGCGGTACGTCTCTAGAGGTCGCCCGTACACAGGGCCGGCCCGTTCATATAGGCAAACTAGGCGATGGCCTAGGGCGCTCGTATTTGGGGGGCGGCACCGGCCTAGCGAACGGATAGTCAGCGTCAAGATCATGTAAATCGGTCGAATGGTTTGAACGCGCGGCCATGGTCGATTGCTGGCAATGCGATAAAAAAATTCAACATTTTTTGCGGTCCAAGTAAGAAATTTGCTGGTCCAAGTGAGAAAATTTGCTGGCAATGCGATAAAAAAATTCAACATTTTTTGCGGTCCTAGTAAGAAATTTGGTGGTCCAAGTAAGAAAGTTTACGTTATGTGTTTCACACATATTTGAAGATTGTGAAAAAACGCGATGAAATTTAACCACCACTTTTTCAGTGTGCATACAGCATGGTTGATTGCTGGCAATGCGATAAAAAAATTCAACATTTTTTGCGGTCCTAGTAAGAAATTTGCTGGTCCAGGTAAGAAAATTTACGTTATGTGTTTCATCACACATATTTGAAGATTGTGAACAAACGAGATGAAATTTAACCATCAGTTTTTCAGTGTGTATACAGAATGGTCGATTGCTGGCAATGCGATAAAAAAATTCAACATTTTTTGCGGTCCAAGTAAGATATTTGCTGGTCCAAGTGAGAAAATTTGCTGGCAATGCTATAAAAAAATTCAACATTTTTGCGGTCCTAGTAAGAAATTTGGTGGTCCAAGTAAGAAAATTTACGTTATGTGTTTCACACATATTTGAAGATTGTGAACAAACGCGATGAAATATAAACGTCATTTTAACAGTGAGCATACCGCACGGTCCATTGCTGGCAATGCAATAAAAAAAATTCAACATTTCTTGCGGTCCAAGTAAGAAATTTGCTGGTCCAAGTGAGAAAATTTGCATTATGTGTTTCTCACGTATTTGAAGATTGTGACCAAACGCGAAGAAATTTAAACGTCATTTTAATAGTGTGCATACCGCACGGTCCATTGCTGGCAATGCGATAAAAAAAATTCAACATTTTCTGCGGTCCAAGTAAGAAATTTGCTGGTCCAAGTGAGAAAATTTGCGTTATGTGTTTCTCACGTATTTGAAGATTGTGACCAAATGCGAAGAAATTTAAACGTCATTTTAACAGATTAGTATACCGCACGGTCCATTGCTGGCAATGCGATAAAGAAAATTCAACATATTTTGCGGTCCAAGTATGAAATTTGCTGGTCCAAGTGAGAAAATTTTCGATATGTGTTTCTCACGTATTTGAAGATTGTGACCAAACGCGAAGAAATTTAACCATCAGTTTTTCAGTGTGCATACAGCATGGTCGATTGCTGGCAATGCAATAAAAAAATTCAACATTTTTTGCGGTCCAAGTATGAAATTTGCTGGTCCAAGTGAGAAAATTTTCGATATGTGTTTCTCACGTATTTGAAGATTGTGACCAAACGCGATGAAATTTAAACGTCATTTTAACAGTGTGCATACCGCACGGTCCATTGCTGTCAATGCGATAAAAAAATTCAACATTATTTGCGGTCCAAGTAAGAAATTTGCTGGTCCATGTGAGGAAATTGCGTTATGTGTTTCTCACGTATTTGAAGATTGTGACCAAACGCGAAGAAATTTAAACGTCATTTTAACAGTTTAGCATACCGCACGGTCCATTGCTGGCAATGCTAAAAAGAATATTCAACATTTTTTGGGTTCCAAGTAAGACATTTGCTGATGCAAGTGAGAAAATTTGCTGGCATTGCGATAAATAAATTCAACATTTTTTGCGGTCCTAGTAAGAAATTTGCTGGTCCAAGTAAGAAAATTTAAGATATGTGTTTCACACATATTTGAAGATTGTGAACAAACGCGATGAAATTTAACCATCAGTTTTTCAGTGTGCATACAGCATGGTCGATTGCTGGCAATGCGATAAAAAAATTCAACATTTTTTGCGGTCCAAGTAAGATTTGCTGGTCCAAGTGAGAAAATTTACTGGCATTGCGATAAAAAAATAAACATTTTTTGCGGTCCTAGTAAGAAATTTGCTGGTCCAAGTAAGAAAATTTGCGTTATGTATTTCACACATATTTGAAGAATGTGAACAAACGCGATGAAATTTAACCATCAGTTTTTCAGTGTGCATACAGCATGGTCGATTGCTGGCAATGCGATAAAGAAATTTAACGTTTTTTGCGGTCCAAGTAAAAAATTTGCTGGTCCAAGTGAGAAAATTTGCGTTATGTGTTTCACACATATTTGAAAATTGTGACCAAACGCGATGAAATTTAACCGTCATTAAAACAGTGTGCATACCGCACTGTCAATTACTGGCAATGCAATAAAATAATTCAACATTTTTTGCGGTCCTAATAAGAAATTTGCTCGTCCAAGTGAGAAAATTTGCGTTATGTGTTTCTCACGTATTTGAAGATTGTGACCAAACGCGATGAAATTTAAACGTCATTTTGACAGTGTGCATACCGCACGGTCCATTGCTGGTAATGCGATAAAAAAATTCAACATTTTTTGCGGTCCAAGTAAGACATTTGCTGGTCCAAGTGAGAAAATTTGCTGGCAATGCGATAAAAAAATTCAACATTTTTCGGTCCTAGTAAGAAATTTGGTGGTCCAAGTAAGAAAATTTGCGTTATGTTTTTCACAAATATTTGAAGATTGTGAACAAACGCGATGAAATTTAATAATCAGTTTTTCAGTGTGCATACAGCATGGTCGATTGCTGGCAATGCGATAAAAAAATTCAACATTTTTTTGCGGTCCTAGTAAGAAATTTGCTGGTCCAAGTAAGAAAATTTGCGTTATGTATTTCACACATATTTGAAGAATGTGACCAAACGCGAAGAAATTTAACCATCAGTTTTTCAGTGTGCATACAGCATGGTCGATTGCTGGCAATGCAATAAAAAAATTCAACATTTTTTGCGGTCCAAGTATGAAATTTGCTGGTCCAATTGAGAAAATTTGCGTTATGTGTTTTTCACGTAATTGAAGATTGTGACCAAATGCGAAGAAATTTAAACGTCATTTTAACAGTTAAGTATACCGCACGGTCCATTGCTGGCAATGCGATAAAGAAAATTCAACATTTTTTGCGGTCCTAGTAAGAAATTTGGTGGTCCAAGTAAGAAAATTTACGTTATGTGTTTCACACATATTTGAAGATTGTGAACAAACGCGATGAAATTTAAACGTCATTTTAACAGTGAGCATACCGCACGGTCCATTGCTGGCAATGCAATAAAAAAAATTCAACATTTCTTGCGGTCCAAGTAAGAAATTTGCTGGTCCAAGTGAGAAAATTTGCATTATGTGTTTCTCACGTATTTGAAGATTGTGACCAAACGCGAAGAAATTTAAACGTCATTTTAACAGTGTGCATACCGCACGGTCCATTGCTGGTAATGCGATAAAAAAAATTCAACATTTTTTGCGGTCCATGTAAGAAATTTGCTGGTCCAAGTGAGAAAATTTGCGTTATGTGTTTCTCACGTATTTGAAGATTATGACCAAACGCGAAGAAATTAAAACGTCATTTTAACAGTGTGCATACCGCACGGTCCATTGCTGGCAATGCGATAAAAAAATTCAACATTTTTTGCGGTCCAAGTACGAAATTTGCCGGTCCAAGTGAGAAAATTTGCTGGCAATGCGATAAAAAAATTCAACATTTTTCGATCCTAGTAAGAAATTTGCTGGTCCAAGTAAGAAAATTTGCGTTATGTGTTTCACACATATTTGAAGATTGTGACCAAATGCGATGAAATTTTACCGTCAGTTTTTCAGTGTGCATACAGCATGGTCGCTTGCTGGCAATGCGATAAAAAAATTCAACATTTTTTGCGGTCCTAGTAAGAAATTTGGTGGTCCAAGATAGAAAATTTACGTTATGTGTTTCACACATACTTGAAGATTGTAAACAAACGCGGTGAAATTTGACCGTCAGTTTTTCAGTGTGCATACAGCGTGGTCGATTGCTGGCAATGCGATAAAAAAATTCAACATTTTTTGCGGTCCTAGTAAGAAATTTGGTGGTCCAAGTAAGAAAATTTACGTTATGTGTTTCACACATATTTGAAGATTGTGAACAAACGAGATGAAATTTAAACGTCATTTTAACAGTGAGCATACCGCACGGTCCATTGCTGGTAATGCGATAAAAAAATTCAACATTTTTTGCGGTCCAAGTAAGACATTTGCTGGTCCAAGTGAGAAAATTTGCTGGCAATGCGATAAAAAAATTCAACATTTTTCGGTCCTAGTAAGAAATTTGGTGGTCCAAGTAAGAAAATTTGCGTTATGTGTTTCACAAATATTTGAAGATTGTGAACAAACGCGATGAAATTTAACCATCAGTTTTTCAGTGTGCATACAGCATGGTCGATTGCTGGCAATGCGATAAAAAAATTCAACATTTTTTGCGGTCCAAGTAAGAAATTTGCTGGTCCAAGTGAGAAAATTTGCATTATGTGTTTCTCACGTATTTGAAGATTGTGACCAAACGCGAAGAAATTTAAACGTCATTTTAACAGTGTGCATACCGCACGGTCCATTTCTGGCAATGCGATAAAAAAATTCAACATTTTTTGCGGTCCAAGTACGAAATTTGCCGGTCCAAGTGAGAAAATTTGCTGGCAATGCGATAAAATAATTCAACATTTTTCGGTCCTAGTAAGAAATTTGCTGGTCCAAGTAAGAAAATTTGCGTTATGTGTTTCACACATATTTGAAGATTGTGACCAAATGCGATGAAATTTAAACGTCATTTTAACAGTGAGCATACCGCACCGTCCATTGCTGGCAATGCAATAAAAAAAATTCAACATTTCTTGCGGTCCAAGTAAGAAATTTGCTGGTCCAAGTAAGAAAAGTTGCATTATGTGTTTCTCACGTATTTGAAGATTGTGACCAAACGCGAAAAAATTTAAACGTCATTTTAACAGTTCGCATACCGCACGGTCCATTGCTGGTAATGCGATAAAAAAAATTC
>JADDOH010011613.1:0-11406 GCA_016648135.1 Agrypnia vestita
TGATGTGATTAAATGAGCTGTGTTTTGTGTTTGTTCGAATTTTTGCTTAATGTGTATCATAAAGGTAAATTAATTTAAATTATTCGTGACATTCAAAAAAATAAGTTATCACATTAAAATAATATTGGATTTTTGAATAAATCCTATTTAACATGACTAGTGGAAATAAAAAAGTATCAGAAACGAACCGCAGAGACTTCCAAAGTTGGTGGACTGAAGAGTATGGCATGATTAACAAAGGCGAAAAAACAAGATGTGTTTTATGTTCTGGGACAGTTGTATGCAGAACTTCGTCAGTTAAACGGCATTTTGAGACAAAACATAAATCTCTCCTTAAAAAAAGTAAGGAGGAACAAAAAGAATTTATTGCTCAAGCAAATAAAAATAAAAATGTACAATCAGCATCCCTAATGAAATTTATCGGCGGTTGTTCAAATATAAATGCTGCTAGTTTTGATGCCTCAAATATAATCACTAAACACGGAAAACCATTCAGCGATGGAGAATATCTAAAAGAAGCATGGCTAAAATGCGCTCCCAATCTCTGATGATTTTGAAAACAAACAAAAAATTATTCAAAGAATAAATGATATGCCTTTGGCTAGAAATACGGTGAAAGGTAGAATAGAATAGAAATGGCCAATAATGTAACTCATCAACAAAACATAGATAAAGTCTTCCGATTTAATTTCCCTTTGCCTTGATGAGAGTAATGATGTAACTGTATCAGCTCGTTTAGCAATTTTTACTGCAATGGAAATAATATCAAAGAAGAATTGATCAGTTTAGTATCATTAGCAACAACAACAAAAGGAATCGATATTTGCATTGTAAAAGCACTCACTGAAAGAGAAATAGATCTTTCCAAAGTTGTATCAGTAATAACAGATGGTGCTCGCAGTATGACTGGAGAGGAAAATGGTTTTATCAGTTTATTTACTGAACGTATTGGACATTCCGTTCTGGGCTTTCATTGCATTATACACCAGCAAGTTTTATGCTCAAAGCACGGATTTCAGTCACTGGAAGATGTTATGATACTTGTAACAAAATTGGTCAATTTAATATCTGTACGTGGATTAAACAAAAGAAAATTTTTAGAATTATTTACACGCGGACCCAAAAAGATTCGCCACCCCTGCTTTATGCAATGCCTTCATAAATCTTGAAAGTTCTGCCAAAAACATGGGTCTCATAGTAAACCAGCAGAAGACCAAATACATGTAGACCGTAGGATGCACCCAACAAATCCCAACTCTCTCATGTGGAAGTCAAAATTTTGAAACGGTACCAAGAATCGATTTTCACCTACGGTTATGGCGACTGAATGTTATGGAATTTTATTGTCGTCCAACGCCATTAAGACAAAATTTTAGATATAAAGATTTAAGATAAAAATTTTTGATTTGGAGTCAGCTGAGCATGATAGGAGTGAAGTTAGCAGAGCATTCTCTATTCGTCCGAAGATGGCTGCAAAAAAGAACTTTAATTCGTCTATGAACGGAAAAAATAGTAAAGTTGGTAGCAATGAGCCATCAAAATCTAAGATCAAAACAGTAAGATGTTCCCGATCTATTGGATCGGTGTCTGTGGTGAGAGTCGGTTGCGTTTTGCTACCTCCCGGTTAATTTGTTATTGTTGCAGTAATCTTTTTAATCAGTTTAAATTTTCAACTATTTGTGCTTTGATCTTTTTACTTTTAAGTGGCACTTTTGGTGTAATGTATTATTTTGTCTTTTTATTATTATATTTCCTATTCTGTTTTTTCTTTTTTTAGTTCCTTTTGGCATATTTACCACCAGTCCCAAATTAAATTCTAGCCGGGTCCCCGATTTCTTTCGGGGACCGTGGGGGAGCTCCTCCTGGACCACCCGCCTACTAAGGATTTTGAATCCGATTCAGAGAGCTCTCTGGTAATCGTGCCAGATTCCATCATTCTTCCTTGTTCGCTTTTATTACAGTTCGTGGTAGGAAAAGACTTAAGACATACAGAGAACCGATAGTAGTTCAGATAATGAACCCTCCTTGGAACCCTGCAAAGACTCTCAAACATCCACAGAAAAGGTTCCTCATAATGCCCCAAGGATATCCCATGCTCCCCCTCCTCCTCTAACTAATACCTATAATCAACCCAGCTTATCCCGAATTCTGTACGTTGAGAGTGACATAAAACCCTTTACCGTGCATGTTAGGAAGGAGACGCAGGAGGATGACAGGAATACATCCATTGACCCTTTTCACCTAGGTATCTTGCTGCGTAGGAATAAATGACAGGGCATTGTCTCCGATAGTTGCAAGGGCCTGGGCAAGAATAGGGTCAGTCTGGATTTCCAGTCAGCCTCCTATGCTAATGCCTTCATCCTCGGATCGTTTTTAAAGACTACAAGCTTGTCGCTTTCGTATTTTCGTTCCATGTGACAAGGATGGGTATAGTTCGCGAAGTTCCGGTGGGTGAGGACTGGTCGAATGAGAACCTGGCAAATATGTTTGAATCTCCCCCTGAAGTGGGTAAAGTCATAAAATGCCGTCGGCTTAACTTCAAAGATTTGTCCTCCGATTGGCGGTATGGAAACCGTCTCGTACAATGGTTTTGACGTTTGATGGTCAGATACTCCCTGAAAGAATATTTTTAGCATACACCTCTTTAACTGTGGAAAAATACGTCTTCCCCACTATTCAATGTTGGAAGTGTTGCCGGTTCGGCCACATTAAAACCCAGTGCCGCTCCAATCCTAGATGCTATAAATGTGGGGCCTCCCACCTTGGCAAGGAGTGTGGTACATTAGACGTAGATATTAAGTGCATAAACTGCTCCGGTGGATACGCTGCCATCAGTTCTATTTGCCCCGAAATCGCGCGCCAAAAAAATATCAAAAATGTAATGATGGAACGAAATCTGTCCTTTCAAGAGGTGTGTAAAATTCTTCCTCCATCTAACAGATCATACGCTCGGGTCGCTTCTTCGCCTAGTACACAAACATCTCCTCAATATATGTCACTCCAAGCATCTGATAATTCCCTTCATCCCTTCAGACAAATAGTCTACACTTATAAAGTTCAGAAAGCTCCGGTTCTCTCTGCCCCTAGTGTCCCGGCTAAACAAAACTTAGCGTGGTTCCCCAACGGACAGTCTCCTCAACCGATTACAGGTTGTGGACTGCAGAATCCTTCCCCCTCTGAATCAAATAGATCTTTTCCAAATTATTAATATTTTTCTTAACATTGTACTTTCGTCCTTAGGTAATAGTAATAACCAACCGCCCAACATAGTTCAATCGCTTTCTCTTCTCTCCCAATTTGTGTGTGATAATGGTTCAAAAGACCTTGAGAGTACTCCAGTAGAATAGCCGAAGTGCTGTTTACAATAATGATATACTCTCACTTACTAATACATATATACAATCCTTCCGTTTTGGCTATCTTTGAGACCTGACTAAACAGCCTGGTTTTTAGAGTGCGGGGCAAGTGATGAGATCGGATGGTAAGGGCAGTACAGCCCTTTTAATTGATAATACAACCCCTCCTCCCAAACCTCTTTTCCATCATCTTCAGCACAGTTTAACATTGTTGGAGCAAAAATAAATGATACAACTTTCATCTCTATATACATACCACGTCCCTCTGCTGGAATCATTAATTCAGTCAAATCCCTCCTCCGAAATGTCCCTTCCCCTTTCATGTTATTGGGTGACTTTAATTGCCATCATACAGCCTAGGGTTCTGACTACTGTAACCTTCCCGGGAGGCTCCTCGTTAATATGATGGATGAATTAGATGTCTATTTCCTGAACAATGGTAGTCCTACCCGTATATCCAGTCCCTCCCAGAGCTGAAGTGTTGTCAACCTCTCTATCTGTTCTTCCTCTCTTGCTTCCACTACTCAATGGTCTCTGGATCCCGACCCCTACAATAGTGACCATTACCCTATTATTATAGACTTTGGGAATATTAAAATACACTCTATTTCGACACATAAGTATAACATAAGTAAAGCAAAATGGGCCTCGTACTCACACAAGCTCGATACAAAGATGGTCTCTCTTCCCGGGCCATCCTTTGAGAATGTACTGCAGTGCTATGAGCTTTTTGTCTCGTCAATTCTTAGTTCTGCGGATGAAAATATTCCTCACAAATCTCCAACCGTTCGACACCTCCTCCCTCCCCTTGGTGGGACTCTGAATGTACATTGGCGATTACAGAAACGAAAAAACTAAGAAAATCTATGACAGAGATAAGAATTTGAGTAACTTTCTTTCATTTAAAAACTCTCGCGCAAGGACCAAATGTATTCTCAAAGAGAAAAAACGCAAGGGTTGGGCATCATTTTGTGATTCCCTCTCCCCTGATTCATGTATTAGTGATGTTTGGAGTAAGGTTCGCCAATTTAGGAACTCTTACAAACCTCAATCCCTCGATCCGCTGACTGGATGGAGGAATTTATAGATAAATTGGCACCCCCCTCTGCACCTCACTGGGCTTCTTTCCCGTCCTTATATAGGTTCCCAGAATCGGTGTCTAATCTGGACGCTCCATTTTCTCTCCGTGAACTCTCACTGATCTTAGAGCAAGTGAAAGATTTGGCTCCCGGAATGGATGGTATTCCCTATTGTCTTCTGGTGAGTTCCCCTAAGTCTGCATTACTATTACATCTGTCCCTCATTAATTTAATATTTGATTCCGACAACATTCCTGAGGCGTGGAAAACTCAGGTAATTATTCCTATTCCCAAAGCCAGCAAGGACTCCGGACTTCCTCCTCATATCGCCCTATAGCCCTGTCCTCGACATTTGTAAAAATCATGGAACATTTGATAAAAGCCCGATTAGAACACTTCTTGGAATCCAACGATTTGCTAGCTAAGTTACAGTTTGGCTTCAGGAGGGGTAGAAGCACACTGGATAGCCTCAGTATTTTCTCAACGGATATCCATCTGGCCCTTTCAAGGGACGACTGCCTAGTAGCATCTTTTCTAGACATAGCTGGCGCATATGACAACCTTATTATGGACACTCTCTGTAGGAAGTTAGCATCCATAGGTGTTCCAGCCAAGATGTCTTCATTCATTAGAAATCTACTGAACGAAAGGAAACTGATTCTCAGAGATCACACCGGGGTTGATCGATCCAGGGTATCTGGCGGGGCCTCCCCCAGGGATCAGTTTTGAGTCCACTGCTTTACAGTGTCTATATAGCTTACCTGGAAATAAAATTTTCTGGATTTGTTCATATCCTCCAATACGCTGACGATATACTCCTCTACGTTGCGGATAAGTCTAACAAGACTGCTGATCTTTATATCAATAACCTTCTGAAATCCTTTGCGAAGTGGTCGAACGGGCATGGCCTTGAGCTTGCCGCCTCCAAAAGTCACACTATGTTGTTTTCCCATAGGAGACAGACGCCAGCGCTTAACATAATCTATAAAGGAGTTAAGTTAGACATGAAGAACTCGGCAAAATTTTTGGGACTTACTTTTGATAATAAACGCTCTTGGAAGGCCCACACAGACATGGTATTAGCTAAATGTCGATATAATATAATATAATAATAACGAAATAAAAATCGATAAATGTATTTCGCTCAGTTTCTGGTGTATGGTGGGGAGCGCATCCGAAAATTCTCAAAGTTATGTTTAACGTTCTAGTCAAATCCCATCTTGATTATGCTTAATTTATTTTGGAACCATTGCCTAGATCCAGCTCCTTGAAGCTGGACAAGATCCGAAATAAGGCTTCGAGATACATTATTGGGGCTATGAGGTGAGTCATATTAATTCACTACAAGTCGAGTGCTCTGAACCCCCTCTTCACATTCACAGACAACTCCTGGCGGATGAGTTCCTTTTGAAAGCTGCTAAGAGTTTCATCTCACCCAATTCTCTCCAAGATGAAACTTCTTACAGAATACATAAACTTCAAACTTTTTTGGAAAGTAAAAAAACATCCGCTATTAGTAAATAGTTTTTAAACTGATTTCATCCCAGCCCCCCCCACCCATGTGAATAAAGTATTTTCCTATTTACTCTTTTCCTTTTGCTATTATCATACGTCCTCCACACATTGCGCAGTTAGGTCTTTGTTGTAATTTACTCAAATTTATACTCTTTACAGCTTTATATTGTTACTCCTAGCGCCATCTCTTGTCACTTGTCTGAGTTGCACGATGACAGGAAAATAACCTAACTTCCTCCCGGTTGTCCTTTTCTTTACTTGCTAAAGGTCTGTGCTAAATAGTTCTAAGATAATTAATAAAACTAAATTAAAAGTGTGTCTAAAGTTTAATCTATCAGTCCTTCATTCTCACATGGTAGCAGAATGTGGTTGATGGTTAATTAGCGTGGTTGGGTAATTAGCAAGTCGAAATACGAAAATAGTCGAAATCGAGAAAATACCACGTGTTGAGATTGAGAAGTTCACGTCTTGTACGAGTTATATTTTAGAAGAAAAGACAGTTTCAACGTCAAAATGGCTAAACAAGCGAGAATAGAAGAAACAATGATGCCAATCTTCGACGGCGTAAATTATTCAAGTTGGAAATTGAGGTTAGTCACTTTACTAGAATACAAAGAAGTTAAAGAACCCGCCATTTGTACGATGCCTACAAAATATCAAGAGGCGGATTGGGGGAAAATGGATTTAAAAGCAAGGGACGATAATAATGATCACAATTTCAGATAAACAGTTAGAATATATTGCTGAATGCACCACTACATCCATTTGTTCTATGAATAAATTATTTTTACAACTATATGACAATAAAATTTTTAATGTTTGCATTTTTCCTACCGGTGAATAGACATTCTCAAGGTATTCCTTTTGCTGAAATCCTCGTACAACTGACCTAGCTTTATAAACATTATCACTTTTCTTTTTAAATACCCACTTTACATCAATAACTTTTTTATCTTTTGGCCTATCAACTATTTCCCATGTGTTATTTTTGCCTAAACTAATTATTTCTGAATCCATTGCTATTTGCCAATGTTTATAGTCATGAGAGTTCATCGCCTCCTCGAATGTATTTGGTACGTTAGCATCAATAAAATTTACATAAATAAAATGCGATACTGGATTTCCATATCTAGTAACTGGCTTTATCTTTCTTTTAGCACTTTCTTTTATTACAAGTTTGTCGTTATTTACAAGATCGTTTACAATATTTTCAGAACTAGTATCATTATTATTTACACAGTTTTCATCAATTTCAGTTTTAAATTCTTCATTTTTTATATTTAAAGTTTTGTTTGTTTCCAAATCCTTATCATTTTAATCATTAACCTTTTCTAAACAAATTAATTGAGTGTTCTCTTCGACTACCTGTACATGTCTAGCATTAATTACTCTATTATTTAATAAGACTCTATAACCATTTTCATTATAACCTACTAACACTCCTAGTTGGGCTTTATCATCCCATTTACTTTTCCTTAATACTTCTGGAATCCTAACATAAACTCTACTACCATAAATTTTTAAATGTTCTACATTTGGTTTGGTACCGAAAAATATTTCATAAGGCGCAATCCCATTGATGTAAAACTGCCAGATGGTAAAATGCTAAAAGCTACTAAAATAGGTAACATAAAAATGTATTTCAAAAATTACTATAATAAGAATTATGTTGATCTTAAAAATGTTTATTTTGTAAAGGATATTAAGCAAAATTTGTTAAGTTTTTCAAAAATAACTAAAAACGCCGGCTAAGGGCCTTACGATAATTTCCAAGCTGCGAACCTCCCTTCATGAAAATATGGAGAAACTGCTGATGGTGTGGGTGACAGAGAAGCAGCTCCAAGGAGATAGAGATACCTTGACGCAGACCATCATTTGCGAGAAGGCAAGAGCGATCTACGGAGATTTGCTGAAGCAAACCCCGCAGACTTCCATCGACGAGGCATCGGAAGAGTCATTTGGTTTGAGAATTTCAAAAAGAGGACCGATATTCACTCCGTTGTCAGGCATGGTGAGGCAGCAAGCTCAGATATGAAGGCAGCTGAAGATTACATTAAAACGTTTTCTGATCTAATAAAAGCCCAAGGATATATCTCTCAGCAAGTCTTCAACTGTGATGAGACAGGGCTGTTCTGGAAAAAGATGCCGAATAGAAGATGATGCCACAAACCTATGAAGGACAGATTTACTCTAGCACTGTGCGCCAATGCGAGTGGGGACTGCAAGATCAAGCCTCTGCTCGTATACCATTCGGAAAACCCCAGAGCATTTAAGTCACATAAGATTTTGAAAGAAAAACTGCAAGTTATGTGGAGGTCGAACCCGAAGGCATGGGTCACCAGGAAGTTCATTGTGGAGTGGGTAAACCTGGTTTTCAGCCCTTCTGTTAAGAATATTTACAGGAAAAAACCTACCCGTGCAAGCCCTTCTCATCCTCGACAATGCCCCTGCTCATCCACCAAACCTCGAAGATGACATCCTCGAGGAGTTCAAATTTATAAAGGTTCTCTACCTACCACCCAACACCACTCCTATCCTGCAGCCCATGGATCAGCAGGTGATTTCTAATTTTAAGAAGCTATACACCAAGCATCTGTTTCGGCGCTGCTTTGAAGTGACGGAGAACACAAACCTCACCCTTCGAGAGTTCTGGAAGGACCACTTTAATATCGCGATTTGCCTAAAAATTATCCATCAGGCCTGGCTAGGTGTTACAACAAGGACCTTGACCTCTGCATGGAAAAAGCTGTGGCCTGAAACTGTAGTTGAAAGGATCTAAGAAGAATTGGAACCCGGTATGTCAGTAGAGGAGGAGATTGTGTCTCTGGGGAAATCCATGGGTCTAGAGGTGGAAGAGAGAGACGTGAACGAGCTCGTCGAGGAGCACACCCAGGAACTGACGGCTGAAGAGATACAAGAGTTACAGACACAGCAGCATACGGGAGGTTATGCAAGAAATTGGTTTCGAGGAGTCAGAGGAGGAGGAGGTTATTTCTACAAGTGAGATAAAGGAGATCTTAGGAATGTGGGAGAGAGTTTCACAGTTCGTGGAAAAGAAGCACCCAGAAAAAGTTGCAACAGGTCGTGCATCTGATCTTTTTAATGACACTTGCCTAACTCATTTCCGGAACATTCTGAGAGGGAGGAAGAAACAAACCTCCTTGGACATGTTTTTTTCTAAACGGCCTACAGGTGAAAGCGAGAAAAATGTAGCGAAAAAGGCAAAGACCAGTGAGGATATCTAATTTCTTTCTTTACATTCTCTTTTTTGTTTTTTTACAATAAATATTTGTCATTTATAAATACGTTTTTATTATTCAAAACCACGAAACAAAAATAACTGGGGTGACATTTTGGGGGTTGGAACGGATTAATGGTAGTTCAATTGTTTTGTATGGGGAAATTTGCTTCGAGATACGAGTAATTCAAGATACGAGCAAGGTTACGGAACGAATTAAAATCGTATGTCGAGGTACCATTGTACTTGATTTTAAGGAATATAAATCTTGAAATGAAAATTGGGACTATTAGCCCCGCCCTACCTAAGATTTTATGTAAATATATTATATGTATATATACATGTGTAAAGTACGTACGCGTACTCACACCACCGTAAGGTACACCTACATACTTACACCATCAAAGCCACCGAGATGCGCGGGGAACAACACACGCCAAGTAAGGTGGTCATCACTCCTCGACGACAGTGGACGCGGCCGACAAACAAACGGCTCAGAATTGCAGTTTAGTCAAAATACCCCTTCAGCCGTGCACCAAGGTGAACGCACCCAGGCAAAGGAACAGCGGAAAGGTGCCCACTATCGCAGCGTCAGCGCTCTAGGTCATACATCTCAGTACCCTTGGAGCCAGACGACGTACGTTTCTTTGTTCTCCACGAGTATAAAAAGCCTACAGGCGACGTCCCATCATCGCTTCCATCTTCGAACACCGGAGCGGACGCCGGAGGCCCTGCACCAACGCTTTCTCTCGAAGTTGTCTTTATAATCCACATTGTAAACGTTAATTGATTGCATTTTTGTAATTGCATTTCTACTGAATAAATATTGTAAAACCTCTTACGAGTTTTACCCACATTTGAAATTCCGTTTTAAATACGGTGGTGTCCATAAAAGTCTCTAACCGATACCAATCCCCCACACATGTACACATTATGATATAATATTATACTTTAAGAGGATCATCTCTTTTTCAACTACGGCTTTTGCATGACATGTATGTGCGTATGTGTAATTATTCGTTATTGTTATTGAATATTATTTATGAAGCATTTTAATACGATTGTTCATTTGTATAAGCTAAATTTTTTAAATGGCAGTAACAGTGTATGTAACTTTAAAAGTATATTTTATATGGTGATAGGACACAGTTTTTAAAAACTATTTTGTTTCGTTTAAATTTTTTTTGTGACATTGCACAATTTAAGAATTTAAACAAATATACCTATCATATTTATTTCAACTATGGCTGATCGTTGTGTAAGAAAGGACACAATGAGATCTTTCTTTAACCCGGGAGCAGTGGCATAATGAGGGTTTCCCTCACCAAAATTTTTAAGTGTCTGGCATGTAAAGAAAGCATAATAATTATTGCTTTCACTCCACCTGTACCTTCTGACCATTCCTCTAGGATGTTAATGCGACTAGAACCGATACATTTAGTACTCAAGGAACCGTGCTACGGAGAGCTATCTGCACGCGCCTCGCAACCGCGAGGGATTCCCTCATTGAGCCACTAACGATGTTAGTATTTATTTCCGACACAATTTAAAAAAATATTATTTAAAAATTTTATTTATCGCAAAAATTATCAATTTATATATGCAGCATTCTTATATATAATATTTTTAATTAAATTAATTTTTTTCCCAATATATGTCAACACTATCGTTTCACGACTGGAAGAATATATTTTTAACTCTATCGATTCCAACAGTGACCGACCGATCGAGCAATTTGGTGACATTTTTTAATTTGACCAAAGGGGCCGTTGATTATTATAACTCCAATAGATACTTTTTACTCAAAACGTTTAGTGAAATAAAAAATATTTCACATTGTGTCCCCAACAAAAAATAAAATCTTAGCTACCCTGCATTACTGTATGAAAATAAACTTTTAAGTAAGTGTTTTACAATTTAATGTACCTCATTTCGTTCGACTTGTTGTAACTCTTAAAACAAACAATGATTGCAGTACGGAAGGAATAAGCTAGGCGAATTAATCCCCTCACAGTCATCGGAAGAGGTGCGTTTGCTTATTGCGTGTACAAAACAGCCTTAAAAGTTTTAAAAAGTGCACAAAATCAGTGGATTAAAGAAGAAATCAAAACTTTTTTCATAATTCGGAATAATATTAAAATGCATTTAAAATTATTACATACCGAATTAGTGCATGTTTTGCATCCTGTAGAATGGGACCTGCTCGATGATAAAAGTG
>JADDOH010011614.1:0-16900 GCA_016648135.1 Agrypnia vestita
CGAGATTAGTTTCGCAGATAAAATATGAAATATTTTATTTTTTATCACTTATGGTATACACTTTGAGTTGTACTATTCCTGTCTCACGAGAAGAAGTTGTGTTGAGAATACTTATTTATGTCCACTAGTGTTATCCAGTTTGGCATTGACAAACCAGTTTCTACTTATAGTTTCCAGAAACTGTAAATACATATTCTGTGGATAAGATCAAAGTTTGCATGTCCTTTCTCTTCAATTTACGATGTGAGCGGTTTGTGCTTCGTAGTTTGTTCCCTCGACATAAAGTTCGCCCCTATTCGGTCATGTCTATTTTGGTTAAATTAACACCCAGCAAGGCTAATATATATTTACTAGCTGTTCGTACCCGGCATTGGACGGTTTAAGGATGAAGTTGAAAATAAATTTGTGGGGGGAAACAAAGTTCCATTATTTTGCAAAGACTCTAATTAAAACAATGTTTACATTTAATCAAGGCTGGGATGTATAGGATGTCTAGGGAAGAAATATGGCCTATTTTTTCGGTCGGGAATAACTTTGCTCATTTTGAGTTCGATCGATCGAACGGTAAAGATTTACATAGAAATTATTTCAGGCAATGTTGAAGAGGTAAAAGGGGAGGGGCGAAATATCGCCTGTGTTACCCACCGGTCCTAAAGAATAAATTTCCAAGTTTTGTATCTGATCGGTCGAATGGTACAGATTTGCATTGAAAATATATCAGGAGAAGGGAAGGAGTAAAAATGGAGGGGGGAAATGTCGCCTTTGTAAATCCAGGTCCTAAAGAATAAGTTTCCAAATTTTGATTCCGATCGCTCGAACGCTACAAATTTGCATTGAAAATATATCAGGGGAAGGGGAAGAGGTAAAAGGGGTAAAATGGGAGGGAGGAACTGTTGTCTTCACAAATCGCTCTTTGAGGGCGGATTGCCTTATTTTAAGAACTGTCGTCTACGTTACCTGCCGGGTCCTAAATAAAAAGTTTCCAAATTTTGAATCGAATCCGACAAACGGTGTAGATTTGTATAGAGAACAGACAGACAAAGAGATACACAGACATTGAGTTTTATTGGTATAGATGTTAACTTTAGGGTACCTTACTACTCGGGCAGTATTTTATTATATTTTGTATATATACGGTTTGCTTTGTAAATTAGTTTCATCAAAATCCCAACAGCTGCATTTGACAAAAAAAAAATTTTTAACCAAAAAAAAATATTAACCTTCTACAATACAAATTAACATACCGAAATGCTTCAGACATGTCACAAGACATGTCACAAGACATGCAACAGAGAGGCGAGCGGTGCAGATTTCAGGGACCCCGCAGACTAGACTGGTGGATCTGGTGAAGTCTACAACCAATGGCTCACTTCAAGAAGCCTTCAGAAATAATTAAAACTGTGGTTTCTAATTATCTGCTCTGTGAAAGGCAAGGAAAATACTAAAAACTATTAAAATGTGAAATAAATTGTTTCATTTCATTTATAAAAAAGGAAATACGAAATCGAAGGTGGCTTTACGATAGATATTTAATTTAACCTGATCAAATAGTTCGATATTTTATAAAGATTTTTTTAAATACAATTAATAAAATTTCTATTCAGCGAAACTACTGAAACGCTACGTTATATTCATTATATTATGAATAATTTATGTTTTTCTGGAAAATATTATTTAAAAAATTTCCCATTAATGCTCATTTTAGGTACCCACGTGAGTACTATTAATAGTAAAGAAATTCTTATAAATCTCTGTACTTATTTTCATATACACTCTGTAGTATCGTTATCATATTTGAATATTTATCTTATATTGTCTCGCTATCATATTTTCTTTGTTATAACTAAACAAAAGGCCTGGATGAGCCCAATTTGAGAGTTACATTAATGTTTTGTTTAGTTACTTATTCTTAATTACTTTTTCTTTTAGTTACTTTTCTTAAAATTGTTGATTTATCTTATCAATTTCAGATTCTTATTGTAATAAAACTTCAAGTCATAATGTCATATGATCTATTTTTAACACATATCTATAATCGTGCTAAAGTTATAATTAAATCCACATTATTCATTTAAAATTTATTGAATTTTTTTTAGGCATGTAAAAGAAAAAAAAGTGGAATTATTTTTACCTCGATGTCATCGTGAGAGGACTAACCAAGATCTCTGATGAAAGCTCCGAAAAATGACGTATTAGCTCGGAAACAGTCGGGCTTAAGAGAAGAATTTAAAAGGCAGGTAACTATGCGGATGTTGAAACTGTGGAAAAATCTTACCTCCATAGTTTGAAACACGCATTAAGAGGTCTTTAACTAGGATTTCTTTTATCGCTAAGTGCTTTTTTATTTAAAGGAGAACGATTAAATGATATAAAATAGCAAGGAAAGTTTTGGAGCATTGTTGTCTTGGCTTCAGTAGAAGAATACGTAGAATCTGGTTTTCTATTTTATTTTATTTTATTTTTCTTGTTAAATTTATATTCATCATGTTACACAGCTGTTCCACAGTACTTTATTTTACTACCTTAATTAGTCATTAGTTTTCTAGCAACAAAATCATTATATTATTTTATAACTATTTTTGTTGAAGGAGTTTTTTATTATTTTTTTTAAAAAAAATAGAGATGCGAACACGGAATTCGTGTCACATCAATATCTTACTATTTTCAAATTAAGCTAAACGCTTGTGCTATGAAAATAGGACTAACTTGCTTGTCTGGAGTGAGATTCGAACCCGCGACCTTTGAATCACGAGGCGAAAGTCCTAACCACAAGACCAACAAGCTACTCATATTATAACTATTTACTTCTTACTTATCATTTGATTGTTCATTTCTTTTTTATTTGTTTACATGTTTTATTTTTATTGTTGCTTTGGTTTATGATTAAAACGTGTTTTTCTCAGTATGGCTAATAAAAAATATCACTTTTTATAATACTGTAAAAGTTTACTAGGGCGTTGATAATAATAAATAAAATAAAATTATCTTAGCAGTGCATGAAAAGACATCTAAGAAAAATATTTTTATTAAAAACATATACGTACGCTGTTTTGCGCTCCAATTTGCGCTGATTTTTACCCTTTCAAATAAATACTTATATTAAAATATATATATAAATAAATAAATCGGCAATTGACAATCATGGACGAGAATATGTGGATATGTATGAAACGAGAGTTGGGTAAATTAGTAAATTACATTAATGAAGTATGTTACTGCCAGCGTAATTAGAATGTTCTAAAAGGGTTGATTGATAGTTCAGATAATGGCATTTCCTTTTGTTGGGTTAATCACCTTAATAATTTACCGATGTTATTTAATGAGCAATACATCCGCAATGAACTTTACTAAAGAATATCAGTGTTTTATTTGCTCTTCTCATGTTGTTGATTTTCTGAAAATAGAACATAAAATGTTTTGAATAATATCCATAAGATGTCTAGTGGCCGGAAACAAGATGTGTCTGTAAATCCCACGTCTTCTGCGGATTATTTACCAACGTTCGTGAAACAAAAAAATAACTGGGCATCTTATTCATAATGCTGCCGATTACTTTCTTTCGTAGAAAGAAAAATTTTAAAAAGGGATAAATAACTTACTTAAATAATGCTGAGCGAAGTAAATTTGTAAATTGCTTGAGAAAAGGAACAATCATCCATAATTTTTTTCGCCTCATTAATCTACCAGCATTCACTGCAATAAACATCTTGTTTTACTAAATATTGTTTACCTTCGTGTATCTTTATTTTTCATGTTATGTTTAAAAGTGATTTATCTATTCTGTAATTATTATCAAATAATTATTTTCTGTTACAACTTCACAATACAAATATATTTTAATTAAAATATTCCCGTATATATTTATATCAAAGATTTCCTAATTTATAAAAAAATGTGTTTTCTTAACAATCCTAACTATTTTTTTCATAATTCGAATTTTCGGAATATTTAAACTTTCTAGTTCTTGAGGTTTGAAATATCCACATTCTACTATATTACATAAATATTTTTGAGATTCATTGCAAATAAGCTAACTTGTAATTGGACATAAAAAGTCTCACTTTAATATTTGGATCACCTTTCCATTATTTTCATTCATTCATAGAACAAAATCATCATATTTTACGAAGGATAGTCATGCTCTCAATTTAAAGAAAAATATGTCTAATGCAAATGTAATACTTTTCATTGTAAAAAAAATGTGAAATCATACAAAGGTGATGTGATCTTTTGGTTAGTAATAGAAGTAACGATGTGCAAAAATATACGATATTCTTAACTTAAAAAAGGTTTTTTGGGAATCATTTTTACACTTATGGTATATTATATAATATACATATATGATACCGCGGTGTAATTGGTAACTTATTTTCCCCAAAGAGAAAAATTCGGGGTCGAGTCCTTGTGGCAGTTGTAGATTTTATCGAAAGATAGATTTTTTCAAGTTTATCCTTCTAAGAGATTTTTTTTTTTTTTTTCAAATGTCATTTTCTCACGTATTTTAATTTTAATTTACAATATACACTCTGTAAATTCGTTTACATTCAAATAAAAAATATAAGTTTATATTGTTAGTTTTATAATATTGTAATTATCTATTTATTTGTACATAATTAATAATTTACATAACGAAATATCCGAAAAATTTGCATGCCTTTTATCTAATGTCTATGACACTAAATTTAATTTATCATACAAATCCTATTCTGTATACACGTAAAACGGGAAAAATTGTACACGTTTTTGTACGGATACCTGGTCTTTTTATATACTTACCCCATTTTTGTTGGTTTTGATGAATACCTTGTATTTTTATATACATACTTTGTTTAGTTATTCATGGTTCTGGTTGGACGGTAGCGTGGATGACGAGGATTTACTGTACTTGCGAATAGCAACGGCTTAAAATAATTGTTTACCTTTGGTTTTGTTGTTTGGAGACATTTATGTCAAATAACCTTTATGATCAATTAAACACTCTATGAACTTTTCAAACTAACCAAAAAAATATGATATTCAGAAGTAGATAATATATCATGATCGTTTTTACATATATATATTATACTGTACAAATGTACTCAACATGCAATATTTTTATCAAAACAGCAAAACAGTGTGACTGAATGTGTATTACAATAGATTGCACTAGCATTTCTGATATAAGCACAAAATCGCCTACCCGTATTGCCTGCTAAAATTATCAAATAATACAATTGCAACTCACCCTAATAAGAATTTTGATCTAGTAAGATGAGGACAGTTGTAATTTGAAATGCACTTACAATGATGAATCTTAACAAATTAGTAAAATATTAATAAATAATAATAATTTGTTTTAATTAAACTATTTGTAATATTTTTTTAAAAAAATGAGGATAAACAACACTGTTTTATTCCACTATATTTAGTGGAATAAAACAGTGTTGTTTACCCTCATTTTTTTTAAATATTAAAAATGAATTTCCACACTGTTACAAACAAAAAACTTGAACATTTAAACTATTTGTTTCAATAAAACTGAAATATAAAATCTCGTGAAAAGATAAACCAAGTCACATTAAACAGGGAAATTATATTTTTGTTTAGTTAGGAATGACTTATAAAAAAACTTTAAAAATTGCTTTATTTTTTGTTGAGTATGTATAAATATATTAAATTATTGGTTCTCTAAAGAAGAGAAATAAATAAATATATGTCTGCATAAAATAACTTTACGATCGAGCAGGATTTGACCCCTAGTATGAATTGTGACATGTTCTAATGCCGTAATGGCATTAGAATTACTGTCACAATATTAATTACCACAACCCCAATTACCTTCACGTGTATATTTAATATCTGTGCGATAATCTGTCATTTTATTTTTCTTCCATACGGATTTAAATGTAAAGACGACGTTTCCTTGTACGGTTCAGATAATGACATTTAACGGTTGGAATTGAAATTTATGATTAACCCTTTGACACTGCTTATTTTTGAGTCACCTTAAATCGTTTTTATTACCTACTTAAAAAGCTAATAAAAGAATATTTTTTTTATATATTATGTATATAATACAAAGATTGGTGATACATTTTCCAAATGATAGAAAAAATAATTGTGTATATATTTAACACCACAGACCACCAAAATGTATAGACATTAACTAAAGTAAATTTCTTAGTACAAGTTGTGAATTTTTAAACAATTATGAAAAGGTCAAACAAAATACTCACAGGGTTCAGTACTTCGCACGTTTAGGCGTTTGACCACGAATCTGGTCTTTATGTCAAGACCCCCTCCCCCCTACTTCCACGCCTACACCTAACACAATTGAAAACTACCGTTCATCAGTGCAGTGTCGTTTTGTCGCTTTATATATCGATGTGAATCTCGAAGTCAATCTTTTCGAAGGAATTTGTCGCAACTGTGTCTGTTGAGAGCTCAAATCGGAAGACCAAACAGTTTTGATCATCGAATTTATTGACCATCGTAGTAAAACAGACCTGGAGTAGGAACATACTCAGTAATGATGAGTCTGTCATTTCATTTGCGTTCTTTTCCACTACCCTAATGCAGTCCACAATCATTCCGTATACAAGTCTACCCCCCATTTCCGTTGTATCTATCCACAACCCCCGTATTCCCTGCTCCCGACGTTTCACGCCGAGACCATATGGTATGATTTATTAGTAAACTAGCTGGTTGGCCCGGCTTCGCTCGGGACCATACTTCGGTATGAATAGTGTTGATGTCTCTTTTTTGTTGGTTTCGGCACCTGTGATTGGATTGCCTCGCTGGACCGTTTTCGCTTTGCCAAAATATCAACAGATATTTTAGCGCTCAATCATAACATCAAGAGAGAACCTTCCAAAACTTTCTAGAGCATTCGGAAATCTTATAGAACTTTCTGTAATCTTCTTTTTTAAACTTTTAAACTTACCCTTTCCAGAAGCTTCTAAAGCATTATAGTTATTTTTGCAACCTCTAGACCCACCGACGCACTCCCCCACTCAGTTTGGAACATTATAGATCTTTCTGATAGCTTATTCCCTGTGAAGAACTTATTCCTTGTAGAACATTGTAGAGAATTATGACTCGAACTCTCTATGGTACACTCTGCAAGTCAGTTATATTATATGGAACATTATAGAATATTCTGAAACTTTCTCCATCCAGAACTTTCTAGAGCATTCTGAAACCTTCTAGACTTACCGATAAACTCAGCAACTCAGTTTGGAACCTTATAGAACCTTCTTAAACTTTCTCTTTGCAGAACCTTCTAAAGTATTCGAGAACCTTAATGAACGTTCAGAAACCTTCTAGAGCTACCTACACACTCCACACTCCACCATTCAGTTTGGAAACTATAGAACTTTCTAAAATCTTTTAGAAACTTTTCCTTCCAGAATTTTGTAAAGCTTAATCAAAGATTCTGAAACCTTCTAGAGCCATAAACACACTTCGCCACACTGTTTGGAACATTAGAGAACTCTCGGGAATCTTCTATAACGTTCTCCTTCCAGAACATTCGAGAACATTATTGAACGTTTTGGAACTTCCTAGACTTACCAACACACTCCACCACTCTAGTCTCACTGACACCCTCCGCCACTAAGTTTGGAACCTTATAGAACCTTCTTGAACGTTTTACTTCCAGAACCTTCTAAAGCATTCGAGAACCATCATGAACGTTCTGGAACCTTCTAGTCTCAATGACGTACTTTGCTACTTAGTTTGTAACCTTATAGAAGTTTCGGGAATCTTCTAGAACCTTTTCCTTCAAGAATTTTCTAAATCTTTATCGAATGTTCTAGAACCATCTAGACTCACTGGCATACTCTTATGTTAAACACCTAATTGAATGAGAAATACAAAAACAATTAATATTGGATACAATTAAAGTAGTAAAAGAACACAATATTTATTTTTTTACTGTAAGCGTAATCTGTGCAGATGCCTTTCAATAATTTTTTTTAACTCTGCAACAGGCCACGAGGCCCAATTAGTTTAACGAAACATATCACAATAACAGCCCGGCTTAAGAATGTCACATAAATGTATTATGCCTTAACCGGGGATTGAATCCAGAATCCATTGTGTGTAATGTCAATTTTATACCCACTGAACAACGAGTCTCATTTTATTTTGAGTGACTCTTAACTGTAAGTAACAGATTTGTCTATTGCATTATTACGGGATGCGGGATTTCTGAGAGATGGTAATGAGTAGAATACGTATTTATATAATTGATGTAATGTGTCCACTAAAAGTACGATTCCATGAAAGAGAAAGAGGATTAAATTTTTTTTAAATAATATATGGAGAAAAAAAGAGTACTAGGTAGCGTATTCCGATTATTTATTTAATATTTCAAAACCTAATTATTTCACTCGCTTGCTTATTTTAATTTTTTGGTAAATGAATTAGTTTAAAAAATATATAAAAAGATCCTTACCACTTGAAGACCTTAAAAATCAGAAGTCTATTCTTGAGACATGTACCTACTGTAGATTAAAATTTAACAAGCTCAAAATGAGATTCCTTAAAGATTGCAAACAATATTTTTTCTTTCAAGCATTGTTACAATTCGTAAAATAATGTTTTTAAAAGTAAAATCTTTTATAGAATTTGAAAGATTATTAAAGGCATAATTTAGTCAACGCTGGAACTCGAGGGGTTTGCCGAGTTTTCGCTTTGCAAAGAAAATACAAATACAAAATAACAAAATTATAATTATTGTATTCAGTGAACAAAATTTTTACAGATCTGATTTTCTAGATTCACTAAAGTCACAAGTTTAAAATGGAAATTTCACTTTAAATGTGTCCTAATTTATATTTCCTTTTATGTTCAGCAAACGATGAACTAAATTTTTACAAATCTAATTTCCAAATTTATTACGCAGAAAATAGAAATTCAGCGTTAAATATATTTTGATTGAATTTTACCAAATCATTTTCTCGAAAATTTTGACTACCTAGTTACAAAAATAAAATGTCGGGTTGTTAAACATCTTCATTACGGCAATTTTAGTCTGAATAATAATGCTATGGCATTCGAATTGAGTTCTTACAACGGAATTTAAATGACAATCTAAGTACCTTTTTAATTCTTGTACGGCAAAGCAGGTAATATTTCAAAAATGTAATTATTATCAAAACTCTCGGATATTGTAGGTCTTTTACCAATTAACATTGTTTGCTAAAAATCTGCAATATCCGTATCTTCAACCTCAAACCTCATAAAATAAAAAATAGTAATGTATATTTTTTTCAAAATAACTATGTATATAAATATATGTATTAACAAAAAAAATTCTCATATACCTACATAACACTTATATGAAATATAGGTATACCGAGAAATACTTTCACGGCTGTTCACAATCTTGTTAAAGTTTTCTGGTATGCTCTGTCTTGTATATACGCACTGTCTTACCAACCAACGTTTCAGATCCCATCCCCATTTATCATCAGAATATATCGCAGAAATCTCTGACCAGAAGAAAATTCTATCATTTGAATAAATATTCTATAAATTTCTTAAAAATAAATAAAAAATAATTAATTTTACCGTCATAATTTGTATATTATTTCCATAGATGCCTAAATTTTTCTGTTTCTCAAAAAATAAAGTAATGTAAAAAAAACGTTAACTGGTCATAAATGATTTTGATGATATACTTAGTTTGATTTCAGATTAAAAAATATAAAACTTTATGTACATTATGAAAATAATATGAAAAATTGATTTATATTATGACCAGAAAGTCTCTGCAATCACAAATACAATATATTTGGATACACTGTCCGGATATAATATATAGTACCATTTTAAAACAATGTATTGTATACTCTAAAACAGGCTTTATATACTCTAAAACGTATTCACAATTGTAATACTATTAGTTTATTCATAGTTGTAATCTCGAAAATGTTGTAATGTTAACGAGATCAATAAATTTTCTATATTACAAACTGCATAAATACAAATACTATAATTTTAACATAAAATAAGTAATAAAATTCAAAACGCAATCACGTACCGCAGATAAATAAAATAAAATATTTAAACCTTTTTTATATTACATACATACTAATATTGATGTTGGGTATAATTATTAGCTATAGGTGCATTTCAAAAAATAAGAGCAAATCTGTTGAAGGTTAAGCTTGTAAAAAAGAATGACTCCACCTACCTCCATTTTCATCACTTCTTTAGCATACGCAGCAAGAATTTTTTTTAGCATCACCCCAAAACCGATTTAGATAAAATATGGATTGAAGCAAGGGTATCGAAAGATCCCGCTTAGCATATGGATGAATTTTTTGAGGAAAAATTGTTTTGTCAACAATATCAACATGTTTATCCATATTGGTTCGTGTTTAGTTGGCACATCTGCGAAAATAAAGAAAACCATAGAATAGAAGTGGCAAATTATGTTCAGAAAATGTTGAAATGATTGAAAAAATTTAAAAAAAGAATCTTCAAAACGTTATTTTTTCTGTATGACGCCGAATCCACATTCTTGAATGTTGAATGTCGAAAATAGTGTCATACAGCTGGTACACACAAAAGCAAGTTCCAAAAATATAATTGTCCATATTATTTTGTTTAGTTTAGTTAATCGTTTAGCGTTAATTAACCCTCGATAAGAATTCGAAACCGATTGGTGCTACCAAAAGTATAGTGGATTCAACCAAGAGAATTTGTGTTTTACTTAATTTGAAATATTATTTATCATTTACTGAGTACACTGGAAACTTAAGATTTTTGTTTTAATTTTAAATATGTTTGATATTTTTATTTGTTATAAATATAAAGTACAAGTTTTTTTAACATATTAAAGAACTTTAAATCTCGTAAGCAAATATGATAAACTCTTAAATATAAGAGGGTGATTATGTGAAGAAATGTAAATAAAAAATAAGAGAAAGGTAGATTATGCGAATAAATATAAATATACTCGTGATTTTTAAATAATACAAATTATATTTTAAAATATTTTTTCATTTATTTGTTTTGCTAATCCATGTTTAATAACATTGGATGTGATTTATCAAATATGTTTTTGTCGAAATAAATTTTATTTAGCTGTAAAGACCGGATATCCAGTCTGCCTGGATATCCGGTCAATAAATTGTCGGTTTAAAAGTTATTGTGATGAAAGAGCTCGTTTCTTACATTCTGCAGTAGGACATACATTTAACTATTTGCTTTTAGTACCTATATAACAATAATATGCAATTTACCATGACATATAAATATATCATGTGTTTATAAGTTTAGTTTAGTTAGTTTAGGTTTATTAATATAGATTATAGGCATTATAAGTCTCACAGAGACGAATCGATTTACATGTAAAACATATACGTAAAAAAATAATTTTAAAAATGTAGAAGTATCTTAACTTTCGGCGACATCTATGAATGTTATGCTACAGTCCCTTTAAATATTTGAAAGAAGATGAAGATACGGAACATACACACGACTTTCAAAAATTTTATTGTATAGATGTTATCGCGGTTGGTGATCTTCGCATTTTGTAAAGTGATCACTTAAGCCAGCTGATGCAGGTCATAAGCTCTGTGGTCACTCTATAAAATACTTTCATAGATGTTTCCCATATAAATCTCTGTGAGACTTCTATAATTTATCTGTATTATTGCCTCCATGGACAAAGTTAAGTAATTGTGTTCTTAGAACAAACTACATATAAAAATATTGTTAAAAGCTTAGATTCAGTTCAATCTGAAGAAAGGGAGAAATATATATCTTAAAATTTATTTCTGACATTAAAAAAATACATTACGTTTGGTTGTAAACAACCACTATGTACTTTATGTAGGTAGATACTAGGTAATATTTTTTTTTAAGTATCAAATAAGCCCTGAATTGCGGGAGGTGAAAGTACATTCAATAATTTAAAAAGTAGGAGAGTATCTAAAGAACAAAAACCCACCGCATGCCCGGTACCATTTTATCAGCTAAAGCTCCCATATTGATCCCACTTATTCGTCGCCAGGTTGACATTTTTACCATAATAAACGTACCTACTGTGTCATGTAAAGGGCGACATGACACGGATAGCAACAAAAGTCCACTCACAGTACTATTCTTCCCCAGTATCCCTTTTATTGAAACAATTACAGATTACAATTATTGATTAGAATTACATATTTTATAAAGAGTCTGAATAATTCATAAAAATTAACCCATAAAAACCATGTTTTTATTATACTACCTTTCTTTGTAAAATATAACACCAATTAAAGATTAATTAAAACATATAACATAACACTAAACTTACAGTAATTTAATATATTTCTAAAATGTCAGATGTTTTGAGCTTTGATAGATTCTTCATGCATTGAAGATTAAATTCTAAAAATATTTGTCAGTCAATTTAGATTTTCGAAATTCGTAGTGAAGTAACTATTATGTATACCGATGGAGTAATTCAAATTTAGAAAATATTCCGCGACGTTATCGGACCGGCGTTGCTAGTAATCAAACTTTTGTGATGATTCCAATTTGAAAAAACTATTAAAAATTTGAAAAATCCAAAACTATACTATAATTATTAATTTTTTTTAACGAAAATTTGATAGATGTTTTCGACGGCAAGTCGGCAAGCAAGCAAGCAGACGCCACGAGTTAATAAAAAGGGAATAAAAAATACATAAGTTCTTTCAAAATAAACGCTTGAAACACAATTCTGTGAAGGTTAATGATAAAACAATCATCCGTTGACCCAAATTCCAGGTTTTCGTACTCCGCACAGGTGTTTCGTGGACCACGTAAATCAAACATGGACCGGAAGTGCGTTAAACATCAAAAACAGATTAACATTTAATTATGTGCGTGGATTGAGTAGTGGGGGCGAATCAGCGAGGAACCACTCGAAACAATTAAGCCACGATTACTGTACTGAAGGGCGTTTGAGAGGGTTGTGGGTGGGAAAGTTAACGACCGTAAAATGAGAGCTGTGACCTCGCAAGCCTTCGTTTAGCTTTTCGGATCACCGCTCCCATCATTATTATTTCGAAAACATGGCAGCATCTGCTGAAAGGGATGAGGGCGTAATTACAAACTCCAAAAAATATGTAACTAGTTAGTTGCTTTAGCGAGAGAGAGATGTTAGTGTGACGAAATATTTTAATTTAAAGTTATTAATTACAGGTGATAATAACAAGAGAGGCTGTAGACAGCATTACTAGGAGTGACGTCATTTGCGTAGTAAAAATATGAGTTAATTGTCAAAATTAAAATAATTGTGTGGCAACACAAAATAATTTCCCTAATTATTTATCATCACCGTCGGCTTTCTCTAACATCACAAGAAAACTGTCCATCGCGATTCTTCAGGTGCCTGAACAATCCAATTCTTAAACTACCAGTTCTACAGCATCCAGTGTCCTGATTGCTCTTTTTTCTCTTCCTGCTTTCTCCTCCTGATTGTAGCTCCATAATACTTCAAAACGGAATGCTAACTTTCTTGAAGTATTATGGAGTGGAGTGCCACTCTCTACCTTTGCCCTCCAGTTAGGCCTGCAGCTATTTTCCAGGTATTGCTCCGCATGTTAATATATTGAAACGGGGTTTTCACATCATTATGATGAAAATCTCAGCTAGTTTCAATCGGAGAACATGATATATAAATTGTGTGGGTTCCCAAAATAGAGAAATTCCCTCCAGGCTCCAATATAATATTACTCATAATAATCCAATCAACTATAGACATATCCATTCTGTGGGTAGGAAAATGACAAAAAATAAAGGAGAACTGTTTATAAATTATACGACATTCTGTTTATTCAAATAACAATATTTTAGTTTATTTAAAGCTTAAAATTAAAAATATTATCATCAAATCATTAATTAAAAACTGAGAATTTCATGAACATCCGCCATTGCAACATTAAAATAATAGAAATTAACCTAAATGAGAATAGAAACATGATTCGTGGCCGAAAATGCATTACGGTACAACTTCTGTTCCGGAATTACTAATTTTTATATAATTTTATATAACAAGGTAACAAAAATCGTGAAAGGAGCAGTGATCTACAAATTTAATATGATTTACAACAAATACTGCACTTTACTAATAGAAATTTGGCACAGTTTATTACATAAAATTATTACAAATCGATAGCGCAAACTGTGGGATGCAGGATTAATTTCATTACTACCATCTACGTTAGAATTTATTGGAAATTACAAATGCCATCTCAAAATAAAAAATTTCTCATAACGAATGCTCATAAAACTAGCGCATTTCTAATAAAAAGTTCGGCGCGTAATGACCACGTTTCCCATTATAAACTTGATTTTTATTACTCTTCTAGAGACAAAAAGTAGATATATCCACCCATCAACCTCTCGCGCAGTACAGTCTTCCTTATTAACGTGGACTACATCTCACGTTGATGCTGTTAATTATGGGAATACTGACGTTAGATCTCCTCCACAACTGGACATCATCCGCTATCCATCTCCGTGTCAGCCACCTTCCATTTGAGTAATCTGCCCATCTATCTCCACACACTAGCGTCCTTGGATTAATAACCTCCTAGAAATAATCCTACTGTAACGATATTGGCCTATTCAAATAGACATTGCTGAAAAATTATACGAAAATATCTATCTGCTAAAGTTTATAATAAAGAGAAGCTTCACAACCCGTTAAATACTCTATAATTAAATATTTGCCGGATAAGTAGGTGCGGGAGAGCTTATTTCTGCACGCGGGCGTGTAAAGCAGGCTTTATGTTATTTTGTTTAACGAGATGGACCAATTACAGGTGCGCCGTTAGCACCGAATCTGACCAATGAGGATGGTTCTGAGAGTTAGACTTTGACTTTTACACGCAAGTTGGAATCAAAGATGGCGCGAGATAGGGACTATTTTTAGGCGTTACAAATTAGAAAGCGGCACTTGAGTTTTCAGCTTGAAGGTCGGCGGAGGCTTTGTCGAGGAGAGTCCGAAGTAAGGAAGATAATTTGGCTGGATCGAGGAAAAAGCCAGAGGTTGATAATAATTCAAAGAGAATTGGAACAGTGAACAGATAAGCATTTCCAATGTTATTTATTCCTATTGCCTTTTGTGTGTATCATATTTGGAACCTTATATTACTAAGCGCTCATCAGATTTAATAATTCATAGTTTTGCGTGATAATCCAGCGGGCGTTCTTTCCTAATACTTGTGTAACTTTCAATTATGCAAAAGAATGCTTTGTTATCTATACTGGCGATTGAATACACGGATTTCTATATGATTTGTATTGTTTTGGAAATAATTGGGATCGGAGTATTTATGTGGTTTATTTGAACAAGATACATGTTGTGGATTGTTTTGTTACGTATTTTGGGCCTAGGGATAATTATTACTATACGCGCTTCAGATTCAATATACAAGAAATCGTAATATGGCGACTGTGATAATTCCAGCGGGTGAATTATTGCATAACGCTTATGAAATATATAATTCTGTCGCTGTTAATATGGAAAATCATTTAAATTTGATATTCATATATTACCAAAGATATAAAGGCTTTAAAATGGAATATTTTACTGACGAAGGGTGTTTCGTGTTTGTTTGTGGGATTTAAAATTCAGAATAATTATGTGTATTTAATGTCGCGAGGTTCGGAATGTACGAGAGATTCTTCAGGGCGGATGTATCCTTATGCAAAAGAATGCTTTGTTATCTATACTGGCGATTGAATACACGGATTTCTATATGATCTGTATTATTTTGGGGATAATTCGGAGTATTTATGTGGTTTTAATATCTCGATTGTCAGAGTGATATAAATTCAAATCGTGCGAGAAGTTTCCTACTAATAATATATTTTAAAAATGCATCTGGATTTTATATTTATTTTATTAAAACGTGAATGTGTGGTTTATTTGAACTCGTTACATGTTTGTATTGCGTATCATTAGGCAATCGTTGAAACACGATTTGTTCCTATCAAGTTCTTATAAAGACGTGTTTCGAATTGTATATATTCCTTAATTGCGATAGTTATTCATATGACATTGTTTTTATTCATCCAATATTAGATATTTGAAATGTTTTTTTTACAACATATTCCATTATTGTGGGTCGTTTGCGGTTAGATCAGATCAACCTTCGGCCTTCCGTAATCGCGATAGTTATTCATATGACATTGTTTTATTCATTCAATATTAGATATTTGAAATGTTTTCTAGAACATTATTCACTATTGTGGGCAGTTCGCGGTGTGTTCAGGGGTGGTTAACCTTCGGCCATCCGTAATCGCGATAGTTATTCATATGACATTGTTTTTATTCATTCAATATTAGATATTTGAAATGTTTTCTACAACATTTTCCATTATTGTGGGCAGTTGGCGGTTTGTTCAGGGGTAGTTAACCTTCGGTCTTCCGTGATCACGTTATTCACTTATATGACAGATTGTTTTGCTTTGTTCGTTTAATATAAGTAATATCATATTTTTATGAGTTACCGTAATTATTTATCTATATGATTTTATTATTGAGAGTGATGCAACGAATACTACCTTCACGAATACGAATATCAAGCTTACTATTCGGTGAATACGAACGCGAATATTTCCACCAAGGTGGGGGGGGGGAACTTGAACATACTTGTAAATATAATAATCTTGATGCGACGAATACTACCTTCACGAATACGAATGTTACGCCTACTATTCGGTGAATACGAATGCGAATATTTCCACCAAGGTGGGGGGAGAACGCAAGCATACTTGTAATTGTATTGTTTATGTCTGCTTGTGACATCACTATACGGCGTAGATGAACTAGTTTGAAAGGGCTTATGTTCTGTATGTGCTTGGCGTAGAGGGAATAGTCTTCTTGTTTCTAGGATTCTATACAGGTTTACAGGTGCTGATATTGAAA